>RYFJ01000699.1:0-258041 GCA_003991445.1 Oryza meyeriana var. granulata
GGGACAGGTTACAGAGGTAGGAGTCCCAACCGATTTTATGGCCAAAGGGATCTCCTCTTAGAGATATAACGCACCAACTTAGGACTGTGTTTTCTTATCATTACAAGGCAAAGTCTGCTTAGGGATTACTATATCTCTAATTATATTAAGCCAGGCCCATCCTCTATCCTCGAGTGGCCATATGCTTGTTCATGAGGGTACCCAGGGCCCTGGCAGCCACAGAGGAGCTATTCCAATGTCTCGCTTCCGATGAGTTTACCTGGAATGCCACCTAAGAAGATATTGAGTTCAGAATAGACCAACCCCCAGTAACTGCCCCTATCCACAAGACGACCAGTATAGGATGGGAAGCTAAATGGAGTTGGCAGAAGGTAAAGAAGCAATTTGAAGAGTTGCTGGCTGCCAAGGCCGCTACATTAGACCAAAGCATGTCGCTTGGGGAGCGCCAGTATTTTTGTTGGAAAAGAAAGATGGAACTCCAACGGATGTTGTGTTGATTTACCGGCCACTCAATTTGAAGTCACTATCAAGAATAATACCCTTTACCTAGGATTGATGATCTGTTTGATCAGTTAGAAAGGAGCCACAGTATTCTCTAAGATAGATCTTCCACTCGCGCTTATCGATCAGTTAAGGATTCGGGAGGAAGATATTCCCAAGACTTCTTTTATCTACAAGCCGATATGGGTTATATGAATGCACAGTCATTCTTTGGGTTAACTAATGCCCCTACATTTCTCAGAACTTGATGAATAAAGTATTCATGGAATATCTGGATAAGTTTGTGGTGGTTTTCATTGATGATATCCTCGTATATTCCAAGACTAAGGAAGAACACGAAGCAAGCACCTTCGTATTGTGTTGGAGACCCTTCGGCAACATCAATTGGTTATAGCCAATTTAGCAATGTGAGTTTTGGCTTCCGGAATGAAGTTTCGTCGGGACATATCATCACTGCAGGAGGGATTCAGTAGACCCAACTAATGTCGAGTCAGTAACCAAGTGGCAAGCAGCTAGCGAACAGTTTCGGAGTTCATTAGTTTCTTAGGATTGGGGGATATTACCGGTCGATTCATAGAGAATTTTTCCAAGATCGCGAAGCCCATGACTTGTTTGCTTCAGAAGGACGTAAAATTTTCATGGACCTCAGAGTGTGAGCACAGTTTTCAAGAGTTGAAACAGAAACTTGTAACCGCACCTGTGTTGATCATGCCAGATCCCAAGAAAGGATTCCATGTTTATGGTGATGCATCTCGGCAAGGTTTGGGATGTGTGCTGATGTAGGAAGGGAAGGTTGTGGCATATTCCTCACGGCAGCTACGGCCTCATGAGAATAACTATCCTACCCACGATCTGGAATTGGCAGCTGTAGTGCATGCCCTGAAGATTTGGAGACATTATCTCATCGGCAACCGTAGCGAAGTGTATACAGATTACAAAAGTTTGAAGTATATTTTTACCCAAGCCGGATCTGAACCTTAGACAAACGAAGGAATGGTTAGAGCTGATCAAAGGATTACGACATTGAAATTCATTATCACCTAGGGAAAAGCCAACGTTGGTGGCTGATGCCCTGAGTCGGAAAAGTTACTGCAACGCCACGGAAGATCAGTAGTTATCTTTGGAATTGTGTGAAGATTTTGAACGATTAAATCTGGGTATAGTCAGTCAAGGATTTGTGGCAGCTTTGGAAGCACAACCTACCTTGGTAGATCAGTTCGGGAAGTGCAGAAAGATGATGCGGGATATTTTGGGAAATTAAGAAGAATATGAAAAAGGGGAAAGCTACTGGGTTTTGGGAAGATGAACAAGGTACCGTGTGGTTCGGAGAGCGAATCTGTGTCCCAGACAAGGAGGAATTGAAAAAGCTAATTTTAGATGAAGCCCATGGAACACAATACTCCATCCATCCTGGCAGCACCAAGATGTATCAAGATCTGAAGGAGAAGTTTTGGTGGTCTAGTATGCGTAGAGAGATAGCGGAGTATGTAGCTGTTTGTGATGTATGCCAGCGTGTAAAGGCTGAGCATCAGAAGCTAGCAGGATTGTTACAACCCCTTAAGGTCCCTAAATGGAAGTGGGGAGAAGTAGGAATGGATTTCATCACTGGATTGCCAAGAACCGCATCAGGATTTGATTCCATATGGGTTGTGGTAGACCGACTTACAAAAGTAGCACACTTCATACCAGTTAAGACATCGTACTCCGGTAATAAGTTGGAAGAGTTGTATATGGCCAGAATCGTATGTTTGCATGGAGTGCCACACAAGATTGTGTCAGACAGAGGAAGTCAGTTTACCTCTAAGTTTTGGAAGCGACTCCAAGAAGAGATGGGTACGCAATTAAACTTCAATACCGCTTACCACCTGCAGACGGATGGGTAGACTGAACGGTTAATTCAAAATCGTAGAAGATATGTTGAGAGCTTGTGCCATTGACTTCGGTGGAAGTTGGGACAAGAGCCTACCGTATGCTGAGTTTTCCTACAACAACAGTTACTAGGCAAGCCTGAAAATGGCCCCGTTCGAGGCTTTATACGGACAGAAATGCCGCACGCCCCTACTTTGGGATCAGACAGGAGAACGACAGGTATACGGGATGGACATCTTGCGGTCGCCCAGTCTCGTCAGAAGAGCTATGCGGATAACCGCAGAAGAGATATTAGTTTCGAGGAAGGTGACTATGTGTATTTACAGGTCATGCCACTCAGGGGAGTACACCGATTCCATACAAAAGGAAAGTTGGCACCACGTTATGTGGGACCTTACAAGATACTAGGATGGAAAGGAGAAGTTGCTTATCAACTAGACTTGCCTCCCACCTTGGCGGGGGTACACGATGTCTTCCATGTGTCTCAGTTGAAGAAGTGTTTACGAGTACCAGCCGAGGAAGCCGACCCAAAACAGATCGAGATTCATGAAGATTTGACCTATGTCGAGAAGCCCATTCATATCTGAGAGACCAGTGAAAGGAATACTCAGAATCGGGTAATAAGATTTTGCAAAGTACAATGGAGTAATCACTCGGAAGACGAAGCCACATGGGAACGCAAAGATGAATTGAAGTCTGCTCACCCACACCCCTTTGCTTGATCTCACGAATCTCAGGACGAGATTCTGTTTAAGGGGGGTAGGTTTGTAACACCCTAAAATTATCCCTATATAAAATATTGTGAAAAAGGAATTTTTAGAAATTAAAATTAAAAGTCTCAAGGAGTGGAAAGAATAAAATCAGGGGAAATCTAAAGAAAAATGGGCTTGAAAATAATTTTATAAAATTCTTTGTTCAATTATTTAATTTCTAGAATTTTCTGGGAATTAATTGATTTGGGGAAGTATTTTTAGCAAAATAAATAAGCTTTCCAGCAATAACACAAAAGAAAAAGGTTTTAAAAACCTTTTCCACAGTCACTGGGCCACTTTCGGCCCTTTACTGTGCACTAATCCGGCTCCCCTCGCGCGCGCCTGTTGGCCCATGGCCGCTCGCGTCGCCCTCGGCCGCCGACAGGTGGGGCCCGCCTGTAAGACCGTCGTCTACCTCCCGCTCGGGAGCACTGTCGCACCCGAGTGCCGCCACCGTAAATCTCACGAAATCCGCTCACCTCGGCCTCAATCTCTCCAAATTAGTTGGGGGAAAACGGAGCCCCTATCTCCTTCTACCTAACCCCCAAGAAACCGGAGCCAAATCGCACGTGGAATGGAGACCCGAAGCTTCCCGAGTCGGACTTCTATCCCTAACCGTCGCCGCCACAAAATCCGTTGAGCCTGAGCCGGACTCTGCCCCTTTCCACGTTAAATAGCGACCTTGAGACCCCTAGGTTCGTTTTCGCGCTTTAGATCGAGCTCTAGCTAGCCCTAGCCGTCTCCCCACGTCTCGCGCTTGCGTCGCCACCGTCACCAAGCTTCGGTTGCACGCCACCATCACCTTAGCCACTGTTGGAGCTCGCCGCCGCCTCGGTTAGGTTCGCCGTAGCCCACAGAAGCCAAGCCACCGCCTCTCAGCCCTTGGGGACCGCCGGAACACCACCGTCGACGAAGATCCGGAGACCTCCACCGTCTCAGGCTCGCCGCCAGCCGTCTTTCTCGTTGTTCTTCATGGTTTCGCCCTCGGTAAGGATCGCCTCGACCTCCTCTAGCGTTTTGTTAACACCAAAATTTGGTACGGGTTGTTATCATGTTCGGTTAAGGAAAGAGGCTATATCAGCCGATGGAAGCTAATCCAGAAGAAGCAGAATTCAGGAAGGAATCGTCAAGACCACAGCATGGCAGTTAACTATTTTATCTATAAATTAGGTAGCTTTAATAATTTTTAGGAAAACCTGATCTCGTGTCCGATCAGGGCTTGTTAATTTTCCTTTTATAGTTAGGAAACTCCTGTTTCATATCCGATCAGGACTGTATCAACTCGAGGTATAAATACGTATGCCCGAGTACCATGTAAATCATCTCTCAGATCAATACAAATTCGGCGCATCACCACCCTTTTCGACGGGTTCTTGCTTCTCGAGCCGGGCTGCATCGGTTAGTTTCGAACTCCTGCAAGAGGGTAAGTCTCGTTACCCCGACTACCTTATCGGCTAGGACTTCCTCGGTTAGGTCCGATATTCTAGCTGATCTACGGTAGTCAGCTTACCATGGTGTATCTATTCTGTCTACGGCTGCATCAGTTAAGTTTGATCTCTTAGGCCGAGTGGATATATCACATCACACGTGCATAGATTTTATCGGCTTACTGGGGATAATTTATCATCAGTTTGTGCTACATCAGTTAAGTCCGACCTACTAAACTGCCTGCGATAGGTTATTCCTGCTAGGTTGATATATTTTATGCAAGCGTCTTATCGGAATGTATAGCCGATAAGTTATCTTTTACTAGATAAAGCCGACTGCATTGTCTTGATTATTATTTTGATTATCTACACTATCATCGGCTTTCCAGCCGATGCACATGTTCTATTGGTAGTCGGCT
Organism: Oryza meyeriana var. granulata; assembly: GCA_003991445.1. NCBI lineage: Eukaryota > Viridiplantae > Streptophyta > Magnoliopsida > Poales > Poaceae > Oryza > Oryza meyeriana. Next base: position 4,969 of record RYFJ01000699.1, read on the forward strand.
GATTTATTTATTTATATCGTTATCGATTTCCTAGCCGATACACAAGTGCTGTCGTTAGTCAGGCAGTCGGCTTGAGGGAAGTCGGCTGGTTTTCTATCTTTTTATATTATTGGTTCTCTAGCCGATGTACAAGTGCCATCGGCAATCGGCTGGAAGGAGTTTGTATCGGCTTGTTGGCCGATTGGTTCAATGATCTAACTTTTTTCTATCTCCTTGTCAATTGCTGGGTCAAATTGACTGGCACACCCATGAACCTCAAATTTAGGACCTGCACTGGAGCTAAGCAGATCTCCCAGGCCTTCGCGTGTCTAGTGCACCGAACCAGATCATCAACTCGTCTTCAGCGCCGTTCGGTGATTTTCGGTGTCAACATGTTTTTGGCATGCCAGTGGGACGCGAAGTTTCAACATGGCTGGAAAAGAGATCAAATCTGACAATGTGATTCCAGTCACCATGGACGATCTGACGGAAGAGCAAAAACAACAAGTAGAACAAAATATAGCCAATTTTCAGAAGCTTTGTCTAGAATCTTTCGGTATGACACATCAAGAGCCGATTCAAAAGTCCCAATTACCAAAGCCTGTTCTGGTTGGGGAATCGAGCCATACATCGCCTGCAAGTTCACAGAAGCTACTTCAAGAGATGGTTAATGAAGCAGTTCACCATGCGTTGATCAATCAATCTGGGATATTGGTGAACACATTATAGAGCTTGATCAAGAAGGCGGTGGAGCCGATTCAATTGGTTGGGGGGCAACAAGATGGAATTCCTCAAGGATATCATCAAACTGCATACTATATGGGGCATCGACAAAGTCATATAGGAGCTGTCCCTGAGTATAATTATCAGAGAGAATATCAGTGGCAGAATCGGCTACCAACTCCACCTCTGCATTATCACGTCAAAGATCCAAGGGAAGAAGATTGGACAGCAAGTATCACAGAGGTGGTGAGAGAACAATTCGGCCTAAAACCAAAGGAGGAAACATTTATGTATCAGCATCCATATCCGGATTGGTTTGATATAGTTCCATTGCCACGCCGATATAGAGTACCGGACTTCTCCAAATTCTCAGGGCGAGATGATGTATCTACAGTGGAGCATGTCAGCTGATTTGTGGCTCAGTGTGGGGAGGCATCGGCTAAATAAGCTTTGAGAGTTAGATTTTTCCCGCTATCATTGTCCGGATCGGCCTTCACATGGTTTTCTTCGTTACCACCAAATTCAGTTTGGGGTTGGGCCGATTTGGAAAAGCAATTCCACAAATATTTCTTTACTGGGATTCAGGAGATGAGTTTAACAGATTTAACATCGGTAATACAGAAGCCGGATGAATCAGTCGCAGAATATATCCAGCGGTTTCGTGATGTTAGAAGCTGATGTTATAGTTTAAGTCTAGATGATGCATAGCTGGCCGAGTTAGCATTCCAAGGTTTGTTGGCTCCGATCAGAGAGAGATTTTCATCACAGGAATTTGAGAGCCTAGCACACCTAGTACAGAAGGTATCGGCTCATGAAAGTCAATTTCAAGAGGCCAGGAAGGAATGTTGAGGCCCAAACAGAAGAATTTCGAAGTTTGATAACAAACTCCGAAATTGGGGGGCATGTGTTAACACCAAAATTTGGTACGGTTCGTTATTATGTTCGGTTAAGGAAAGAGGCTATATCAGCTGATGTAAGCTAATCCAGACGAAGCCGAATTCAGGAAGGAATCGTGAAGACCATAGCATGGCAGTTAACTATTTTATCTATAAATTAGATAGCTTTAATAATTTTTAGGAAAACCTGATCTCGTGTCCGATCAGGGCTTGTTAATTTTCCTTTTATAGTTAGGAAACTCCTGTTTCATATCCGATCAGGACTATATCAACTCGGGGTATAAATACGTATGCCCGGGTACCATGTAAATCATCTTTCAGATCAATACAAATTCAGCGCATCGCCACCCTTTTCGACGGGTTCTTGCTTCTCGAGCCAGGCTGCATCGGTTAGGTCCGAACTCCTGCGAGAGGGTAAGTCTCGTTACCCTGACTACCTTATCGGCTAGCAATTCCTCGGTTAGGTTCGATATTCTAGTTGATCTATGGTAGTCGGCTTACCACGGTGTATCTATTCTGTCTACGGCTGCATTAGTTAAGTTTGATCTCTTAGGCCGAGTGGATATATCACATCACGCTTGCATAGATTTTATCAGCTTACTGGGGATAATTTATCATCAGTTTGTGCTGCATCGGTTAGGTCCGACTTACTAAACTGCCTGCGATAAGTTATTCCTGCTAGGTTGATAGATTTTATGCAAGCGTCTTATCGGGATGTATAGCCAATAAGTTATCTTTTACTAGATAAAGCTGACTGCATTGTCTTGATTATTATTTTGATTATCTACACTATCATCGGCTTTCCAGCCGATGCACATGTTTTATTGGTAGTCGGCTGATTTATTTATTTATATCGTTATCGGTTTCCTAGCCGATACACAAGTGCTGTCGGTAGTCAGGCAGTCGGCTCGATGGAAGTCGGCTGGTTTTCTATCTTTTTATGTTATTGGTTCTCTAGCCTTTGTTTATGGCCTCTTTTGATTTGATTACTTGACATTGTACCTATGGGATAATTTGGCTAGCTAACTTTATTTACTGGTTAGCTAGGATAACTCTAGGACCCTGCTTAGCTATGCCTAGCAAATGATAGAATAACTTCTGGGATTTGTCATAGTAATTTCCATACTATTATTCAGTCACACGAAATGATGATCCATTTACGACGGTGGTCGTACGATGACAGCTTAATGGTTCACTAAAACTTGGTTAAAAGGTGGGTTACGAGCACCAGGGTTGTGGTTGATGTTAGCGGTGCTCGTGACAATTAAGGACCAGTTCGCGGATTACTTGTTGCGAAGCAACACTCATGCTAACCACAAGCTAGCATGGGATAGCAGAAGTTTGAAGTGTGCCGAGTTCAATAGGAGGCACCAAGGCATGTTTGCGGCTGGTATAAGTCCACACATGGCAGTGACAATAAGACCATGCTTCAGGCGTCGAGTCGTCTTGCGGGAGGGTATTTGATCACCCCTACCGGAGACCGGAGGTTCTGTGGGAGGCTCTCCTATTGTGCGAGTTACATGGATAATCCTGTCACGACTCCTTTTCGAGGTACCGTGGTGGTATTAAGGGGCACCGTGATGTGCTGTGGAGTTGTGTCTTGTGGGTAAATTGGTACATCTCTGGCCAGAGTAAAACTATTTGAATAACTGTGCCCACGGTTACGAGCGAGCCTAGCAATGTTTTCTATGATTAGTCCCACATTGTTTAAACTTGATGGTTGAACAGTGGAACATGTGTAGCTCCAGGTTGGAGTGGTTGGGCCTATACCGTTTTGGTGAGCGGTATAGCGTTGATCAATATTGTTATTTAACTAATGCTTTGTTACTCTCCCAAATGTTTTATTACGTGCTTTTATGCAAACTTGAGCCATATTACGCCATCCTTTGTTATCCTGTGCACTTGCATATTTGCTATGTGGCTTGCGGAGTATTTCATATACTCACCTTGCAATCAACATTCATCATTCAGAGGAGTACTACAGTGAAGAGGACTATTTGGAGGACTGAGCGGGAGCTTGGTCAAGTGCGTGGAGTGGGAGTCGTCACTGTAGGAGTACACGTAGGCTACGATAGTAGAAAACAAAAATTTCTACCGCGCACACCAGGACATCATGCGAGAGAGGGATCATGGCAACTAGACGTGCAGCACAGCGGAAGATGGTTTGGAGAAGCCGGTCCAACCTTGCGCGTGTCGAGGTAGTGGCGGAAGTAGTCGATCTCCGGCCGATCAACGCTGCAACGAGCAGCGCCTCTACCAGTATCCACACGTCTAGGGCTAGAACGCCGATCGCGAGTGTACTAGCACTCGTGGGCGGCTAGGGTTTGGCTCGGGAGGTGGCGGCTAGAGTTTAGCTCGAGGTCAACAGAGAACGTACCGTCATCTCCTCGGCCCCTCACCTCCCTATATATATAGACCTCCTCACTCGGGCCTCGTGGACCGAGGCCCAGTAAGAGTCTACTCGGATCTCTATCCGAATCGAGTCCATATTCAAATCACATTCGAATAAGTGTTCCAACCCGTTAAGTGTGCGACCCTATAGGTTCATGTATATTTTGTTGCGATCTAGAAACACCTTTCTGGTCACCCTGTTAATAGCGGCCTCTAGTAAGGCATATTAACCCCAAAATTTACGTAAAGATCATATCGGCTGAACCTGTAATGTCCTCATGTACAAATTCCTTTGCCTCACGATATCGATTGAGCTTAAGGCGAGACTTGTGTCATCCTCTTAATAGCTCAATCACTCTCTCGATCCTGTGATGGATTACAAACTTGTGATTGACACCTCAATCACCCTAGCATGGCCATGCACTTCCATAATCCATTACATCGAGGGGCCCAGGGATATCTCTCCTGTCAGGAGGGGCAAATTCTATCTTGATCATTCACATCCCACTATATATTTCATAGCAAACCCGAAGACTACTTTTATAACTACCTAGTTACGGAGTAGTGTTTAGTAGTCCCAAAATAAGCTACTACGTATGTTGGGAACCATGATGATCTCAAGTCTAAGGACTCTACATAAACACTACTTGAGACTAACTGATGACACATGAAATCTCTGCAGTATCTCATGGCGGGTCTATCCAATATATGTTCACTAACATATGTCCATATTATCGATTTGGTATCTCCATACCATGATCCATGAGACATGATCATCAATCAATACATATGCTGATGTTAGAATCATATTTGTTCCTCATATGATATACGATTCGGATCATTAAGAAATAACAACATTTGATATTAAGAGTCTCATGAATAAGTCATGTACTCATTGATCAATAATGATAATGTCTATTTCAAGGAACCAATCAATACATTATAAACATAGCATGTGATATATAAAACATTTCCATGTTGCCTCTAGGGCATATCACTAACAGTCTCCCACTTGCACTAGAGTCAACCATGTAGGTATCTTATACCCATTGCCCTAATGTGAGCCTCATGCTTTGGCTAGGGAAGCGGCTTTGTTAACGGATCTGCAATGTTCAAATCCATTTGTACTTTGCATATCTTTACATCGCCTCTCTCCACTATCTCGCGGATAAGATGAAAACGCCGTAAAATGTGCTTGGACTTCTGGTGAGATCTAGGCTCCTTGGCTTGCGCAATGGCCCCACTATTATCACAGTAGAGGTCCATCGGACTGAAGGCACTAGTCATCATACCAAGCTCGGAAACAAATTTCTTGATCCAAACAGCTTCTTTAGCACTTCAGAAGCTGCAATGTACTCGGCTTCCGTTGTAGAATCAGCAACCGTCTCCTGCTTGGAACTCTTCTAGCTCACCGCACCGCCATTTAGGCAGAACACAAATCCAGATTGCGATCTGAAATCGTCTTTGTCAGTTTGGAAGCTAGCATCAGTGTAACCATTTACAACGAGCTCTTCTTCACCTCCATAGACAAGGAACACATCTTTAGTTCTTCTCAAGTACTTCAAGATGTTCTTTACAGCAATTCAGTGACCTTGACCTGGATCTGATTGGTATCTACTCGTAGCACTTAAAGCATACGAGACATCTGGACGTGTACAAAGCATGGCATACATAATGGACCCAATGGCCGAAGCATATGGGATCACATTCATCTTATCCCGCTCATCAGATGTACTAGGACACTGACTCTTGCTAAGATTTATACCATGTGACATAGATAGGAAACCTTTCTTGGAATCCTGCATGTTGAACCTCTTCAACACCTTGTCAATGTATGTATCTTGACATAATCCAATTAGCCTTCTTGATCTATCTCTATAGATCTTGATGCCCAGAATGTATGCCACCTCTTCTAAGTCTTTCATAGAGAAACAATTTTTCAATGAAGACTTAACAGATTCGAGCATAGGAATGTCATTTCCGATCAGTAATATGTCGTCCACATATAAGATCAGACATACAAGTGTGCTCCCACTAGCCTTTTTATAAACACAAGGCTCTTCTTTGTTCTTGATGAAACCAAACCCTTTGATCACTTCATCAAAATGAATATTCCAACTCCGAGACGCCTGCTTTAATCCATAAATGGATCTTTGCAGCTTGCATATCTTTCCAGCTGATTGTGGATCGACAAAACCCGTGGGCTGTTTCATGTACACATCCTCACTCAGATTTCCATTAAGGAAAGCTGTTTTGACATCCATTTGCCATATTTCATAGTCGAAATATGCAGCAATCGCTAGAATGATCCGAATAGACTTTAGCATTGCAACGGGCGAAAAAGTTTCATCATAATCAACACCTTGAATTTGTTTGAAACCTTTGGCCACCAATCGTGCCTTATAGATGTGAACATTTCCATCCATGTCTTTCTTTTTCTTGAAACCCCATTTGCACTCAATGGTTTTAACACCATTAGGTGGATCAACCAAGTTCCAAACTTGATTACTATGCATGGATTCAATTTCGGATCTCATGGCTTCAAGCCATTTCTCAGAGTCTGGTCCCATCATCGCTTCTTCATAGGTCTTAGGCTCATCGTTGTCTAACAACAATATGTCCCTTTGTTGAGTAGTCAAGAACATGTACCTCTCAGGTACACGGCGTGACCTCTTTGAAGTACGTGGTGCCGGTGTGTCTACAACAGGTTCTTCAACACTTTGTTCATCCTGCTGTGGTTCTGTAGGAGCTGAAACATTTTCAGGTGTTTCTCGAATTTCTTCGAGTTGCACCGTTCTCCCACTATCCCTTCTTGAGAGAAACTCTTTCTCTAAGAAGACACCATGTCGGGCGACAAACACTTTGCCTTCATGTTGATTATAGAAGTAATATCTTTTTGTTTCCTTAGGATACCCGACAAAAAAGCATTTGTCAGACTTAGGAGTGAGCTTATCAGATTGCAAACGTTTTACATAAGCCTCACATCCCCAAATCTTAAGGAAAGACAAGCTAGGACGTTGTCCTGTCCACATCTCATATGGCGTCTTTTCTACTGACTTTGATGGAACTCTGTTTAGTGTAAATGCGGCTGTTTCAAGAGCGTATCCCCAAAAGGATAATGGAAGATCACTTTGGCTCATCATGGATCGCACCATATCTAATAAAGTGCGATTTCTCCGTTTAGATACCCCATTCCACTGAGGTGTTCCTGGTGGAGTCAACTGTGGAACAATTCCACAATCCTTCAGATGATTGCCAAACTCGTGGCTCAAATATTCGCCTCCACAATCAGATCGTAGAAACTTGATTGTTTTACCTAAATGATTTTGTACTTCATTTTGTAATTCCTTGAACTTTTCAAAGGATTCAGACTTATGTTTCATTAGGTATACATACCCATATCTACTGAAGTCATCAGTAAAAGTTATGAAGTACCCAAAACCACCTCTGGTTGTTGAGCTCATTGGTCCACATACATCAGTATGTACGAGTGCCAATAAGTCACTTGCTCTTTCACCTTGACCGGTGAAAGGTGCCCTTGTCATCTTGCCAAGTAAACAAGATTCACATGTCTCAAATGATTCAAAATCAAATGAGTGTAGAAGACCATCTCTATGGAGCCTCTCTATGCGTTTCTCATTTATGTGACCCAAGCGACAATGCTAGATAAACGTGGGATTCAAATCATTAGGACGTTGCCTCTTTGTATTAATGTTATAGACCGGTGTCCCTTCAAGATTTAGAACGTATAACCCATTTACAATAGGAGTATGACAATAGAACATATCTTTAAAATAAAGAGAACAACCATTCTCCACAGATCTAAAGTCATAACCTTCTGCTTGCAAATATGAAGCAGAAATAACGTTCTTGGAAAGAGATGGAACACAATAACAATTATTCAATTCCAAAACTAATCCTGAAGGTAAAGATAATGGCATGGTGCCAACAGCCACCGCAACAACTCTTGCTCCATTGCCAACGCGAAGATCCACTTCGCTCCTTCTCAAACTCCTACTTCTTGTTAGCCCCTACAACAATTTGCATATGTGAGTAACTGATCCGGTATCAAATACCCAAAAATCAGTAGATGAAGTAGCAAGATTGATCTCTATAACATTTATACCTGAAGTGGAAGTCGCACTTCCCTTCTTCTTGAGATCCTCCAAGTACTTTGGGCAGTTCTTCTTCCAATGTCCTGCTTTCTTGCAGTAAAAGCAAACTGCGTCAGGAGCAGTGCCCTTCTTGTCTTGCTTGGCCTTGGTTCTGCTCGTGATCTCATCGGGAGTTGACTTTCTCTTGACCGCGCATTTGTTGACATTGGGCTTGCCCTTGCCTTTCTGCATCATCATCACATGACTGGTGCTTTTCTTAATGGTTTCCTCGGCAGTTTTAAGCATCCCATGCAACTCAGCCAAGGTCTTGTCCATGTGATAATTTAGTATGAATGGCTCAAAACTCGGAGGGAGCGACTAGAGAATCACATCAGTAGCCAACTCTTGGCTAAGGGGAAAACCAAGCTTTTCAGACTCTCAATGTAGCCAATCATCTTAATCACATGAGGGCTGACAGAATTCCCTTCCGCAAGCCTGCATGCAAACAAGGACTTTGAAGTGTTGAACCTCTCAGCCCTTGCTTGGTTCTCAAACATACCACGCAACCCCACAATGATATTGTAAGCATTTGTGTTCTCATATTGCTTCTAAAGCTCAGAGGACATTGTGGCAAGCATGAGGCAGCTCACATCAAGGGAATCATTCGTGTGTTTCTCATAAGCTCTCCGTGCCGCCATAGAAGCATTTGTAGGCAAGTTCTCAGGAAAAGGAGTCTCAAGGACATACTCCTTGCGCTCTTGCTTGAGAACAATTCTCAAGTTGCGATACCAATCCATAAAGTTCGTTCCATTGAGTTTTTCTTTCTCAAGAACAGATCGCAAATTAAAAGAACTGGATGCTGCGTTAGCTGACATGATCTACAACATAAGAATATGCAAAGTTTAGCACTATGTTTATGTTCATCTTTTATTAAACCTTTTAACAAAAGACTCCCACTATGTGTTTTGCAACAAAACTCCCTCTAAGTTACATAGTGGGTCAAGATCCTCATTTCACTAATTCCTAGTGAGCTTTGGCATCACGGCTAGGAAACTGGTGACATGGGTAAGCAATACCTTGCTGATCACATCCCTATGTGACTCTTGCTTGTTGGGTGGCATCACTATGCCCCGGCCCCAACCTGTGCCTCAAGATCCAAAACTATTTTGATGACCTTGTTAAGTAAACCAAATGCTTCCGCATATAGATGTCCGACATCTACCCCAAATAATGATGATAACCAACTGCATCCTACTTTGGTAGGCCTACAATATGGTGATCATTATCTTTTGGTGCAACATATGGAAGGGCATAAACACCTAATTTTTATTATGAGGGACTCTATCCTACCATAGCAACATATCACATATATAATGGCATAAGAGTAAGATAGAATTAGTATGGCCCAAAAGGATGGTGATCCCCATCTCCATGTATGTGTAGATGATCTTCATCCTCCACATCTCTGCTTTGGGTCATCATGCTTGAAAACTTGTAACCTCAAGTCTAGGCTACTACCTATAATAGCTAGCAATTGAAGATTACAAGAATGGACTCAAGCACTAAGGTCGACACGTAGGTCGTTAAATACAATTAAAACAGCTAACAAAAGCTGAAAAATCATGACACGCAGGTCATGAACGAATATTACATGCATCATATACATCTCATACATTCCAAATAAGCTATAGGGCCATACTAATTCACATCATTTGCTGCAAAAACAAGTTAAGCGTAGAATCATATTCTACCTAACGATGTGAGCCTATGACGCTATACAAGGGGGGTTCGCAGGGTTTGCACGTCGGTCCCTATGGAATCGCTGTAGAAAAACTATTCGGCATAACCTCCTTATGCCGATCCGAGACAATCTCCAGGACTTTAGTTTTCCACTGGCCTAGGGCTATCAGATCCATAACCTATTAGCATTTGGCATAACCACCTTATACCGATCCGAGACAATCTCCAGGGCGATAGTAGTCTTATGATCTGCGCCTCATCTATCCCTATTCATAACCTACTAGCATTCGGCATAACCTACCTTATGCCGATCCGAGACAATCTCTAGTGTGCTAATAGTGTTATGATCCGCAATTCATCTAACCCCTATTCACGGATTGATCTTATCAACCCGTGCCTTCATCGATCCATCACATGAACCGACTAATCTAGACTGCAATAGATCTAATCTACTACTCCCGCATATCAACATATGGGATGATCCAGATCACAAACTACGCAAGATGGCTCTGATACCACTATAGGAGTACGCGTAGGCTACGATAGTAGAAAACAAAAATTTCTACCGCGCACACCAGGACCTCATGCGAGAGAGGGATCATGGATCGTTACCACTAGACGCGCAGCGTAGCGAAAGATGGGTTGGAGAAGCCGGTCCAACCTCGCGCACATCGAGGTAGTAGTGGAAGTAGTTGATCTCCGGCCGATCAACGCCGCAACGAGCAGCGCCTCTACCGGTATCCACACATCCAGGGCTGGAACGCCGATCGCGAGTGTACTAGCACTCGTGGGCGGCTAGGGTTTGGCTCGGGAGGTGGCGGCTAGGGTTTAGCTCGAGGTCAACAGAGAACGTATCGTCATCTCCTCGGCCCCTCACCTCCCTATATATAGACCTCCTCACTCGGGCCTCGTGGACCGAGGCCCAGTAAGAGTCTACTCGGATCTCTATCCGAATCGAGCCCATATTCAAATCACATTCGAATAAGTGTTCCAACCCGTTAAGTGTGCGGCCCTATAGGTTCACGTATATTTTGTCGCGACCCAGAAACACCTTTCTAGTCACCCTGTTAATAGCGGCCTCTAGCAAGGCATATTAACCCCAAAATATACGTAAAGATCATATCGGCTGAACCTATAATGTCCTCATATACAAATCCCTTTGCCTCACGATATTGATTGAGCTCAAGGCGAGACTTGTGTCATCCTCTTAATAGCTCAATCACTCTCTCGATCCTGTGATGGATTACAAACTTGTGATTGACACCTCAATCACCCTAGCATGGCCATGCACTTCCATAATCCATTACATCGAGGGGCCCAGAGATATCTCTCCTGTCAGGAGGGGCAAATTCTATCTTGATCATTCACATCCCACTACATATTTCATAGCAAACCCGAAGACTATTTTTATAACTACCCAGTTACGGAGTAGTGTTTAGTTGTCCCAAAATAAGCTACTACGTATGTTGGGAACCATGATGATCTCAAGTCTAAGGACTCTACATAAACACTACTTGAGACTAACTGATGACACATGAAATCTCTGCAGTATCTCATGGCGGGTCTATCCAACATATGTTCACTAACATATGTCCATATTATCGATTTGGTATCTCCATACCATGATCCATGAGACATGATCATCAATCAATACATATGCTGATGTTAGAATCATATTTGTTCCTCATATGATATACGATCAGGGATCATTTAGAAATAGCAACATTTGATACTAAGAGTCTCATGAATAAGTCACGTACTCATTGATCAATAATGATAATGTTTATTTCAAGGAACAAATCAATACATTATAAACATAGCATGTGATATATATAACATCTCCATGTTGCCTCTAGGGCATATCACTAACAGTCACACTGCTTATTTATTTACCCACTGTTAGAACTTTAATATTTTGAGAGGTACCATTCGCCTCTGTAATAAATACTTACGCTATGTAAACAATTACTTTGATTATCAATTTTGTCATGTGTGCCTCGGTTGATTCCTGGACGAGATTTACACACAATAAAACTCCAGAATTTCGGATGGAAATTTTGGGCGTGACACTGAACCAGTATAAAACCTCCCCGTGTTCCTTTGCAATCCACCAAGTTTCGATCCGACGAGTAGCCCTATATTCATATTGCCGGTGTAAAACATCAACAGTTGGCGCGCTAGGTAGGGGCATCGGCGAGATCTACATCTAAAAGCTTGATGGATCCAACAACACGAGTCGACGGCGGAAAATTTTCCCCCGGAGATACAATCTCATTCGGAAGCTTCGACTTCATCGACGACATGTTCGGCAATCTTGCCTTAGCCGACACAGACCTGATCCAATCGGCCGAGGAACCAGCCGACTCCGCGCCAGTCGGCCCACAAGACGCTGCAGCCACCTCCGTTGATCTGCTGCGGCGATCAACCACCTGTCTGGGTCTCGGGACAACTCTCTCCTTTGGCGTCCGATTTGCGCTTGGCCTTGAGCTCCGGTTCGGGCTAGGAAGGGTAGAGATTGTCAACCTCCCATGCAGACTCGGCGACGCCGTGAATCTACATCACACGCGGCAGACCCGATATCCTATGCTTCAGTTTGGACATGGCCCAAAGCCGTTCCAGATTGGATCTAGGGAGGTTGGAGTCGTTCTTACTCTAATCAACTACTTGGATTTCGACTCTAAGTCAGACAGTGGTTCGAACGCTAGTTCGGACACCAGTCTGGCGAGTTTCCTTTTGCCCCGAGAGATCTTTATGGCTTCAACCCCTCCACCCGAGGTGCGCCGACTACAAGAGGAGCAACAAGAGGAGGCATGCCGACTACGGCAACAGGAGGAGGCCGATCGCGAGGCTCGCAACGATGAGCTACGTAGGGCTGGGTGAACCGCTCAGCAACAGATCCTCCAGACCAAAGTCGGCGACCACGACGTCTTCGTCACGCCACAACAGAACGTCGTGGCCGCTGCAACCCTACTGGACACACTCTAGCTCGGGCCTGATCACTAGGCCAACCCGACAAGCCAAGATCAAGGCGATGATTACAGCTGCTGCCTGTCAGTAGCACCAGCAGTCGGGTGAAACACTAGTACCGACCAACCAGTTGGGTTCTCCAGCGGTAGGCTCGTCTACATCAGCACGACGCCGGGCGGCCAGCTCAAGTCAGCTGCACGCGGAATCACGGTAAACATCCCTCGGCCATCTTAACAACAACCAGCGGAATCCCCCGTACAATCACCACGACAATCAAGATCTCCGAGGATGCCTACAACACGACCTCCACCACAACATCAATGCTCGGCGCCGCGAACGCGAAGAGGATGAGCGCCGCCGATTGGAGGCCAAGCACGAGCGTTTCGGTTTCCACCACGAGCGGTTTAACCGTCGCGGCAGGAGCCGGAGCCCTCACGAAGATGAAGGTGTACCCGCTTTCACCCAGGAACTACAAGACGTCGACTGGCCGTCAGGCTTCAAGCCTACAGGAATCGAGAAATACGATGGTAAAACTAACCCGAGTCCTGGCTCACCATATATACCCTGGCAATCCGAGTTGTCAGAGGTGACCACAAAGCCATGGCTAACTACCACCCAGTCGCCTTGGCCGACTCAGCGAGGACATGGCTAACAGGGCTCCCGAGGTGATCAATCGGCTCCTGGGGGGAACTCCAGGAACGCTTCATAGCCAACTTTCAAGGGACTTATGAAAGACCATCTTCCGAGCATAATCTCTACTAGCTGCACCAGAGGAAGAACGAGTCTCTCCATGAGTTCATCAAAAGGTTCTCCGAGAAGCGCAATTCCATGCCTATGATCAAGGACGAGGTCGTCATCGCTGCCTTCCACAAGGGAGTCAAGGACGCCCCGTTCATCGCGAAGTTCACTTGGAAGCCACCAGCCTTTGTCCGGGCTCTCTTTGATATGGCGAATAAATACGCCGACTCGGCTGAAGCGGTCGCAGAGGCCCTCGACGAGAAGAAAGAGCCCCAACAGAAGGACCAGAAGGCCAAAGCCGACAACGGGCCATCACAGAACAAGTCTGGCAGCCGCAAGTGGAAGTCAGACAACGAGGTGGCCAATATGGAGTGAACTCGGTCGCGGCCCCCAAGGAACGGGCCTTGCCCCTTCCACCCCAAGGGAAAGCATGCGGCCAAGGACTACTTCATGCTTAAGAAGTTTGCTTCTAAGTAGGCTTCATCATCTGGCACCGACAAGGACAAAGACAAGCCAGATTCGGGCCCGACTGACGATTTTCAGGATCCCCAGGCCGAGCTCAACCACATCTTTGGAGGGCCGTCTGCGTATGAGTCCAAGCGGAAGTAGAAGCTAACAGCACGCGACGTCAACGCAGTCTCTACAGTAGACGCCCCCAGTATTTGTGCTGGTCAGAGATGTCCATCACATTCACCCGTGCAGATCATCCAGATCGGGTTTCACACTCGGGACGCTACCCACTTGTCCTGGACCTAGTCATCAAAAATATCAAGCTGAAGAAGGTCCTCTTAGATGGAGGCAGTGTGCTCAACATTCTGTTCGCCAAGACTCTAGATGAGATGAAGATTCCTCGTTCAGAACTGTGGCCGAGTACGGCGCCCTTCCACGGGTTAATTCCCTGCCTATCTTCAACCCCCCTTGGACAGATAACATTGCCGGTCACCTTTAGCACGCGGGATAACTTCCGCACAGAAAACATTTGCTTTGAGGTCGCCGACTTCGAGACCGCATACCACGCGATACTCGGACGACCGGCGCTCGCCATATTCATGGCGATACCGCACTATACCTACATGGTGCTCAAGATGCCCAGGCTAGCTGGAGCCCTCTCCCTCCGCAGCGACGTCAAGCAAGCCTTCACCTGCAACAAGGAGAGCTGCGAGTTGGCTCAATCACAAGAGGCAGCAGTCGGACGCAACAGCATTCGGCAAGCCGTCATAACTGAAGTCGAGGAAGACCAAGTTCCAGCAAAAAAAGCAGCAAAGTCAGGAATTTCAGCGGACTCTGACATGAAGAAGATCCCCCTAGACCCTTCTGACCCCTCCAAGACTGCTCTACTTGGGACTGGACTCGACCCCAAATAGGAAGACGCGCTTGTCACCTTCCTTCAAGCCAACAAGGATATCTTCGCATGGAAACCGTCCGACATGCCGGGCGTACCAAGGGAGGTGATCGAGCACGCCCTCAATGTCAAGACAGACGCCAAGCCAGTCAAGCAACAGCTACGGCGCTTTGCACAGGACCAGAAAGATGCTATTCGGGAGGAGATAACCAAGCTCCTCACAGCCGGGTTCTTCGAAGAGGTCTACCACCCGGACTGGCTGGCAAATCCAGTTCTGGTCCGGAAGAAAAACAGTAAATGGTGCATGTGTGTCGACTACACCGATCTAAACAAGGCGTGCCCCAAGGATCCGTTTGGTCTACCAAGAATAGACCAAGTGGTGGATTCAACGGCGGGGTGCGAACTTCTCAGCTTTCTCGACTGTTACACGGGATACCACCAAATCAGCCTGAAGGAGGAGGATTGCTTAAAGACATCTTTCATCATGCCGTTTGGCGCCTACTGCTACATCACTATGCCGTTCGGTTTGAAGAACGCTAGAGCAACGTATCAACGAGCAATCCAGCGGTGTCTACACACTCAGATTGGGCGCAACATGGAAGCCTACGTCGACAACGTGGTAATCAAGACCAAGTCCAAAGAAGACCTCATTGCTGACCTAGAAGAAACCTTCCAAAATCTTCGAAGATTCAAGATGAAGTTGAATCCGGAAAAGTGCACCTTCGGTGTACCATCCGGCAAGCTACTCGGCTTCATCGTCTCGCATCGTGGCATCGAGGCCAACCCGGAGAAAGTCAATGCAATCATGAACATGGCACCTCAGACTAGCTAGAAGGACGTCCAGAAGCTGATAGGCTGCATGGCGGCACTCAGCCGATTCATTTCCCGACTGGGCGAACGGGGCATGCCCTTTTTCAAGCTACTAAAGAAAGCAGACAATTTTCAATGGACTCCCAAAGCCCAGCAAGCCTTCACAGACTTAAAGCAATTTCTCACATCACCACCCATGTTGGCATCACCCATGCCCCAAGAGCCACTAATGCTATATCTGGCGGCGACCACTCAGGCAGTCAGCACGGTGTTGGTGGTCGAGCGATCCGAACCGGGTCACATACAGAAGATTCAATGGCCAGTCTACTTTGTCAGTGAGGTCCTTGCTGACTCCAAGATGAGATATCCGCAGGTCTAGAAGCTGCCCTATGGCCTACTCATCACTGTCCGAAAGCTGGTGCACTATTTCCAATCGCATCAAGTCACGGTGGTCACATCGTATCCACTCAGGGACATCCTACATAACCGCGAGGCCACTGGCCAAATCGCTAAATGGGCGCTCGAGTTGATGGCATTTGACATCACCTTTCAACCACGGACAGCAATCAAATCACAAGCTCTAGCCAACTTCGTGGCCGAGTGGACAGAAGTTCAGATGCCTACATCAACAAATAAGCTAAAATACTGGACAATGTACTTCGATGGTTCTCTGAGGATCAGCGGCGCCGGGGCCGGCATCGTACTGACGTCCCCCACCAGTGAAAAACTCAAGTACGTTCTCCAGATCCACTTCCCGGCTTCCCACAACGTCGCCGAGTACGAGGCACTCATCCACGAGCTCCACATTGCTATATCACTCGGCATCCGCTGACTGGTTGTGCGAGGAGACTCTCAACTCGTGGTGAACCAAGTCATGAAAGACTGGACATATCTCGACGACACCATGGTGGCATACTGTCAGGAGGTCAAAAAACTAAAAAACAAGTTCGACGGGCTAGAGATAACACATGTCCTACGACAATACAATGATGATGCAGATGAATTGGCAAACATGGGAACCAAGCGAGAAATAGTCTTGACAGGGATCTTTGTCGAGCAACTTACGGAACCGTCAGTCAAGAAGAAACCAGTGCCAGAGCAATCGAGAGGCGAACCTACCTCGGCAACAAATGAAGTGCTGAACATATGTCAAGATTGGCGGACTCCTGTTCTCAAATTCCTCCTAGACAATAAACTCCCAGAAGATCGCAGTCAAGCCGAACAAATCAAACGTCGAGGCAAAAGCTTCCTAGTAGTCAGAGAAGACCTATACCGAAGAAGTGCATCTGGTGTCCTCATACATTGCGTCACCACCGAGGAAGGCAAGCAGATTCTGTAATCGAGCCACTCAGGCATATGTGGCAACCACACCGCATCCAGGACATGTGATGAGATGAAAGAGGATATGGCGGCAGCTATGATCTTGGCTTTAATCTTGGCGATAGTCAGGGTGGCCTGGTGATCTGGCCTGAGCTGGAGTGTATCCAGCAGGGTTGCAGCGGCCACAATGTTCTGCTGAGGTGTGACGAAGACGTCATGGTTGCCAACTCTAGTTTGGAGGATCTGTTGCTGAGCGGTTCGCCCAGCCTTGTGTAGCTCGTCGTTGCGAGCCTCGCGGTCGGCCTCCTCCTATTGCCGTAGTTGGCGTGCCTCCTCTTGTTGCTCCTCTTGTAGTCGGCATACCTCTAGTGGAGGAGTTGAAGCCATGAAGATCTCGCGAGGCAGAAGGAAACTCACCAGACTAGTGTCCGAACTGGTGTTCGAACCGCTGTCTGACTTGGAGTTGGAATCTGAGTAGTTGATCGGAGTAAGGACGACTCCGACCTCCCTAGATCCAATTTGGAGTGGCTCTGAGCCATGTCCAAACTAAACCGTGGGGGATCGGGTTTGTCGTGTAAGATGTAGATCTGCGGTGTTGCCAAGCTCGTGCGGGAGATTGATGATCTCTCCCCTTCCTAGCCCGACCCAGGCTGGCTCAAGGCCTAGCGCGAGTCGGACGCCGAAGGAGAGAGTTGTCCCGAGGCTCGGCGAAGTGGAAGACTACCGCAGCAGATCGATGACGGTGACTGCGGTGTCTTGTTGGCCGACTGGCGCGAAGTCGGCTAGTTCCTCAGCCGGTTGGATTGGATCTGCACGGTTGCCGAACATGTCGGCGATGAAGTCAAGGCTTCCGAATGAAATTGTGTCTCCAGGGGAGAATTTGTTGCCGTCGACTCCTGTAGTTGGATCCATCGAGCTTGTTGATGTAGATCTCGCCGAAGCCCCTACCTGGCGCGCCAACTGTTAATGTTTTACACCAGCAATATGAATACAGGGCTACCCGGTGGATGGGAACTCAGTGGATTGCAAAGGAACACGGGGAGATTTATACTAGTTTAGGTCCTCGATGTGAGGTAATACCCTATGTTCAGTTGTGGTGTTATTCCTTTGAGGATTTGTGTTGATCTATGATCTTCTGCCCTCAGGGGGCGCCCTGCCTCCTCTTATATACTAGGGGACAGGGGTACAAGGTAAGAGTCCCAGTAGGATATGGCCAAGGGATCTCCTCTTAGAGATACAATTTATCCAACTAGGACTGTATATTCCTTATTGTACAAGGCAAAGTCTGCCAGGTGCTACTATATCTCTAATTACAAGGCTAGGCCCATCCTCTATCCGAGTGGCCCATATGCTTGTGATGAGGTACCCGGGGCCCATGGCCTCCACAGTCGGCGACGAAGTCAAGGCTTCCAAATGTAATCATGTCTCCAGGGGAGAATTTGCTGCCGTCGACTCCGGTTGTTGAATACATCGAGCTTGTTGAAGTTGATCTCGCCGAAGCCCCTACCTGGCGTGCCAACTGTCGATGTTTTACACCGACAATATGAATATAGGGCTACTCATCGGATCGAAACTCGGTGGACTGCAAAGGAACACGGGGAGTTTATACTGGTTCAGGCCCTCGATGTGAGGTAATACCGTAGTCTAGTTGTGGTGTATTCCTTTGAGGAAGTATGATTCTGATGAATCTCTGTATCCGCCCTCAGGGGGCACCCTGCTTCCCCTTATATACTAGGGGACAGGGTTATAAAGTAGGAGTCCCAGTCGAACTACGACCAAGGGATCTCCTCTTAGAGATATAACGTGCCCGACTAGGACTGTATTTTCCTTGTCGTACAAGGTTAAGTTTGCCAAGTTCTATCATATCTCTAATTACAAGGCTAGGCCCATCCTCTGTCTGAGTGGCCCATATGCTTGTCATGAGGTACTCGGGGCCCATGGCCTCCACAAGTTCAGACGACTACAACAACCGACAAGCTAGAGCACTGGATAATGTACTCCAATGGTTCTCTACGGATCGGTGGCGCTGGGGCCGGCGTCATACTGACGTCACCTACCGGCAAAAAACTCAAGTACGTTCTCCAGATTCACTTTCTGGCTTCCCACAATGTCGCCGAGTATGAGGCACTCATCCACGGGCTCTGCATTGCTATATCACTCGGCATCCGCTGACTGATTGTACGTGGGAATTCTTAACTCGTGGTGAACCAAGTCATGAAAGACTGGGCATGTCTTGACAATACTATGGCGGTATACTGTCAGGAGGTCAGAAAGCTGGAAAACAAGTTCGACGGGCTGGAGATAACTCATGTATTACGACAATACAACGATGCTGCTGACGAATTGGCAAACTTGGGATCCAAGCGAGAAGTGGTCCGACTGGGATCTTTGTTGAGCAACTATTGGAGCCATCAGTCAAGAAGAAACAAGTGCCAGAACAGTTGGGGGATGAACCTACCCCGGCAACAGACGAAGTACTGATCATATCTCAAGGTTGGCGGACTCTAGTTCTCAGATTCCTCTTGGATGATGAACTCCCAGAAGATCACAACGAAGCCGAGCAAATCAAATGTCAAAGCAAATGTTTCCTAGTAGTCGGAGAAGACCTGTACTGAAGAAGTGCATCCGGAGCCCTCATGCGCTATGTCACACCCGAGGAGGGCATGCAGATTCTGCAATCGATCCACTCGGGCATATGTGGCAACCATGCCGCATCTAGGACGTTAGTCGGAAAGGATTACAGATAGGGATTCTTCTGGTCAACAGCAGTAACAGATGCTAAAGACATAGTTCGCACATGCGAGGGTTGTCAATTCTATGCAAGACAAACAAATCTTCTAGCCCAAGAACTTCAAACCATCCCAATCTCTTGGCCCCTTGCAGTTTGGGGGCTTGACATTGTCGGGCCTTTCAAAAAAGTGCCAGGAGGGTTCACACACTTGTCCGTCGCAGTGGACAAATTGACAAAGTGGATTGAGGCAAAACCGGTTGCTACCATAATGGCGGCATGAGCAAAGGACTTCATCATGAGTATACTATACTGATTTAGGGTTCCTAACCGCATCATCATAGACAATGGTACTCAGTTCAAAGGCGGCGTATTTCAAGATTTCTGTGACGATTTTGGCATCAAGATCTGTTATGCTTCTGTGGCACACCCGCGAAGCAATGGGTAGGTCGAGCGTGCTAATGGCATGGTCTTACAAGGTATCAAGGCTAGGATATTTGATTGACTACAACCATATGCAGGGCAGTGGGTACAAGAACTCCCATTTGTTCTCTGGTCTCTAAGAACCACGGTTAGTCGGGCAACAGTGCAATCCCCTTTCTTTCTGGTCTATGGTGCTGAGGCTGTGTTACCAACCAAGTTAAAGTTCGGCTCTCCGCGAGTTCAAGCCTACTCAGAAGTATCTTCAAGGCCTACGTCGTTATCACAGTCGGAATGTCTGTGGCCGCGCCTTTTTGGTCGGTGATCTCGTCTTGAGAAAAATACAAACCACCAAAAATAGGCATAAACTATCCCCCTTGTGGGAAGGGCCATTCATTATCATTGAGGCGACTCGGCCAGGCGTCTACCGACTGAAGATTGAAGACGGTGCCCTAGTCAGCAACTCATGGAATATAGAACAGCTACGTCCTTTCTATACCTAAGTTTTGTACTTTCCCACATACATATGGATAAAGTTTTTCTCTAACTCACTACGTCGCCTGTTTCAACCGAGTAGTGAGTCGGGGGCTGCATGTGTTATATGTGCTTTCTTAATAAAATACGAGCTTGTTTTATCTAAGTTATGAAGTTTTACAACGATTATGTTATGCTTGCCCGAGTATAGCTTTTTGAGGTGAACGATTTTTATTAAGTTCCTATCGATCAACTCAGGGCAGATTATATAGTCGTGTAAAGCTAATGATAACTAAGGAAAATCAAGAACTCGGCTGTATTGTACATATATTTACAAATGTCTTTACAAAAGCTTTATATACACCGACTGCATAATGGTTTGTTCTTACATTCCCAGGTCTTTTGTGATCGCCTCTGCAGTCGGCCTCGCCTAGGTAATCAACTCCAGTGCTTCCTCAGGTGTTGTCTCTTCGGCAAACCCCTCACCTATGGCCTCGAGGTCTACCCTAGGGTAAATCGACTTGGTCATGGCAAGGGTCTAGGCCACGCCGACAGCAACGCGTTCATCTGAGTACTTTTTCAAGATACTCCAGGCTTGGCTAAGGTGCGCTTGCACCTGGGAGACTGTACTAGAGTTGGTCTGTAACGCCTCCCTGTCCTGGCACCACCTGCAGTGATACCAGAGAGAAAGTGCCACAGGAGATTGGCGTGAACCAACTCCCACGGAACCACGAAGCCAGTACAGTCCGCCCGAGTAAACCTTGCTAGTACTCGCGGTCAACGGAGATATACCACAACAGTTTATCTAATAAATAAATATGTATACTATACCTTTATAAGTTATGACTTCGAGCAAGCCCGGAGCAGCAACCTACAAATAGGACCACAGCAGCGGAAGGACATCATAGCGAGAACCCCAATCCACAACAATGGCTTGGGACAGGAAAGAAACCCTAATCTTCACTTTAACTTCACTCTTCCTGAATAAGGGGAGAAAAGAAATAGATTGAGTACTTACGTACTCAGCAAGTCACAGAAAACATGAGTTATGCAGGCTATCAAAGATAGGTTGGGGTTTATTTCGCAAACCTTTTCATTTGAAAAACATTTTCAAAAACCTAAGTGTGAGTTGTCTCATTATGACTGGAAGGAGGCTCTCGCCTCGATCCTGTCCGCGAAATGCTTTTCAACAACTCGAGCGGATGAAACAG
The DNA here is from genome assembly GCA_003991445.1 of Oryza meyeriana var. granulata. Classification (NCBI taxonomy): domain Eukaryota; kingdom Viridiplantae; phylum Streptophyta; class Magnoliopsida; order Poales; family Poaceae; genus Oryza; species Oryza meyeriana. The sequence goes on from RYFJ01000699.1 coordinate 26,802, forward strand.
ATTTTAATTGTTTGTAGGTATTCTTACACCGCCTGTTGGATCACGACAGCAGTTCAGTGGGTTTGCCCTCAAGCAGCTTCCCACTGTATCCTCATCTATTACTTTATTTTCAATTTCGTCCACTCCAGGACGTAATCTCATGTTTCCTCTATTATTTTCCTTTCACTTTTGTCCTATCCAGGACATCATCTCATCTCATAATTCATCTCAGTGGCTCCTCGAGCCATTCATAAACTCAACTCAAAACATGTACCGCTCCCACTCAGGAAGCCTAAACTATGATGCCATTCGACATCCTGGGTCACACAGCCCCGTTTTAGACCACTCAGGTCATCCATCAGCCACTGAGACTGATTCTGGTAACGATTCCCAACCCACAAAACCATTTTCACAAAGCACTGGCAAACAAATCTACGCTAGAGGAATCACCTCACATTACCCTAACCGTGGCGCGGTTATTCGAACAGTTTGGAAACCTTTTGCAAAGGTGCACGCTTTACCCACACGATGCGAGCTTACTCCCACACTAGCCAAGTGGGGAGGTTCACGGCAAGGCCTTTCCAGAGCCTTCCCAGGATAGCACGTTGCCCTATAAATGGGTTTTCTCTCTCAACCAAGTACCAGGAACTCATTTCCTGTACTCAGGGACGGGGGTATATCGCCCTCTTGGCACCCAACCAGTCCCACATTTATTAGCAACCAAAAACCATCCTAGGAACACTAGTTACTCAGCCAGGGGTGTCCCATTCCACCCATGTGGTCGTACTGTGAGATGCTCGGATGAAATTCCCCAAGTAAACGGTCCTTATATGTGAATATGAAGTGCCACCACACAGGCGATCACTTTGCACCGCGGGTTTTCGCAAATAAATTTTGTTTCGCAAAACTCGCCGACATCGCATGTCGGGTTTTTAAATCTTTGGAAACCCTGTTTTCTCAAATCGACAAACAATAGGGATGTGAGTAGAACCATCAGAATCCATGCTCAGAGAGCATGGTTACCGAGGTACTATGAGGTGGAGCGACAAGGAATAGGATATCAAAGACCTATAGGGTTTATCAACTACCGGGCGGGTCCGTCGGTTCGACACATAAACCAAGGCCGATCAATTTATCATGCACACTAGAAATGCAATTTTCCAAATAAAACATTTTAAATTTGGGAGCAATATGGTCAAGGAGTGACTTGCCTCAGTCTTCATCTTCAAACTTTGCGAAAATCCGACGTCCGATGAATTTCCGACGCGTCGACTACGTGCGAAACGAGAGAAAAACACATAAAACCCTAGAAATAATATACTATTATTAATAACTAATAGTTCCATGAGGTAGATCTTATTTTTAGAAATATTTAGAGACTTGAATGGGGTCAATCGGAGTTACAGTTGAAAAGATATGAATTTTGGAAGTTTAAGGGATTTTCTGGGAAAAAGAAAAGGATTTAATTGGATTTTTGGAAAAAGAATTATTTTGGGAACAGTAGCTGACAGGTGGGGCCCTTGGTCAGTGACTGGGAGAGAGAAGTGGAGAGCTGGCCCACTTGTCATTGGCACAGGGAGAGGAAAAGACAATGGCCCACATGGCAGTGTCACAGAGAGAGATGACAATGGGGCCACATGTCATAGGAGGGAGGAGGGAGGATAGGATGGTCCCACATGGAAGTGAGGGGCTGAATTATATAATTGGGTCGGGCCCACATGCAGGGAGATGGGGTGAAATACTGTGCATATAATGCGTGGGGTCCGCATGTAATTGGGCTCGGTTAAAAAAAGGGTGGGCCCACCCGATAGTGAGAAGGGCTAATTATTTGGGCCCTCATGTCAGACCGGGGCAGCGAGGGTTTGGCGGGCGGCCAGCCAGGCGGAGGAGATCGATGGCCGGCGATGGCCAAGGAGGCCCCGGTGAAAGGCGGCGAGGAAGGAGGGGCGGCCGACGGGAATGGAAGGCGGAGGGGATAAGGAATACTCTGAGCAGCTCGGATTATGGCTAGGGCGATCGATGGCGGCGGGCGACGTTGTCCAGCGGGCGGTGGCGGGGCGCGGCGCCATATGGTCGTCGCCGGTGGCCTTGCGGGCGTTGGTTGGGCATGGCTAGGTGTGGTGAAGTACGGTACGATGCAAGGAAGGGCTGGGGTAAAGGGAAGTGGCTCAAAGGGGCTATTAATGGTTGACAGCGGACGGCGACGAGCAACAGCGGCTGTGGCCATGGAGGATGGTGCGTGGCGGCGTGAGGCAGGCACTGGCGGCGTCGGGCAGAGCACCCTGGAGAGGTTTAGGCGACTGGGCTTGGAGGGAGATGAGAAGGGAGTTACCGGCTCGCGCGATGGCAGGGGAATGGGGTCGCCGGTGGTGAGGTTGAGGAGGGGTCTCAATCCTCCGGGAAAAAGGAATGGAGGAAGAAGAAAGGGATAGGAGCTCACCGGAGAAGAGGCAAAAACGGACGGCGGCAGCTACGGTGCTTGGTTCAGGCTCAAGCTCGGTTTGAAGCTCGGTAGTGTGATTCGGGTGCTGTCCCGAGTGACGGTGGAGTGGGAGAGAGATGTGAGCGGTGGTGGCGATCTTCGCCGACGGCGGCACTGGATTGAGCTCAGTCTTGAGCTCGGCAAGTGCAAGGGAAGGAGGGAAGCGACGCGGCTCGGCGCGGCGGAGAAAGGAGCTCATGCTCGGCTTTTGAGACAAACCATGGCACGGCGGGGCTGGGATTTTATAGATGCAGGCGCGGCGCTAGACGACACCGGACAAGGGTGGTGGCTACAGTGAGGAGCGTGATGCTGGTGACACGACGTGACGGGAGAGCGGCCATGGCACGCATTGTGGCTGGCATCATCGCCGGGCCACGCGGTCGCCAAGGAAGAGATGAGAGGCAGAGGCGATGGCGACCGTGTCGGCCAGAGGAGGGGAAGCAGGGTATGGGCGCAGAGCGGTCGGCTCAGGGGAAAACGAGAGAGTTCGAGAGAGAGAGAGAGAGAGAGAGAGAGAGAACAGAGGAGACAGAGAGCGGTGTGGGAGGAGGAAGACGACGACGGCTGCTGACAGCGGGGTCTGCTTGGCAGAGACGATCACGTCCGTCCATGCACGAGCAACAGGCGGCCGAGGTCAAGGACAGATCAGGGTGGCTGACGCGTGGGTCCCATGGGCATTAAATCCTACGCGCGCTTGTGGAGGCCATGGGCCCCGAGTACCTCATCACAAGCATATGGACCACTTGGATAGAGGATGGACCGAGACTTGTAATTAGAGATGTAGTAGCACCCGGCAGACTTTGCCTTGTATAATAAGGAATATACAGTCCTAAGTCGAATAGATTGTATCTCTAAGAGGAGATCCCTTGGCCGTATCCAGCTGGGACTCCTACCTTGTACCCCTGTCCCCCAGTATATAAGGGGAGGCAGGGCGCCCCCTAAGGGCACGAGCTCGTAGAAGCAAACAGAAATCCTCAAAGGAATAACACCACAACTGGACGTAGGGTATTACCTCACATCGAGGGCCTGAACCAGTATAAACCTCTCCTTGTTTCTTTGCAACCCACCGAGTTTCCATCCGCCGAGTAGCCCCATATTCATATTGCTGGTGTAAAACATCGACAGTTGGCATGCCAGGTAGGGGCTTCGGCGAGATCTACATCAACAACTTCGATGGATCCAGCAACAGGAGTCGACAGCGACAAATTCTCCCCCGGAGACACAATAACTTTCGGAAGCCTCAACTTCGTCGCCGACCAGATCAGCAATCTCACCTTGGCCGACGCAAATCCAATCCAGCTGGCCGAGAAACCAGCCGACTCCGTGCCAAGCGTCCCACAAGACGCTGCAACAACCATCATCAATCTGACGCAGCAATCTTCTACTTCGTCATGTCTAGGGATAACTCTCTCCTTCGGTGTCCGACTCGTGCTAGGCCTTGAGCCAGCCCAGGTTGGGCTAGGAAGGGGAGAGATCATCAATTTCCCGCACAGGCTCGGCAACGCCACGGATCTACATATTATGCGGCAGACCCGATCCCCTACAATTTAGTTTGGACACGGCTCAGAGCCGTTTCAAATTGGATCTAGGGAGGTCGGAGTCGTTCTTACTCCGATCAACTACTCGGATTCCGACTCCAAGTCGGACAACGGTTCGGATGCTAGTTCGGACACCAGTCTGGCGAGTCTCCTTATCCCTCGCGAGATCTTCATTGCTTCAACCCCACCACCGGAGGTGTGCCGGGTATAAGAGGAGCAAAAAGAGGAGGCACGCCGAGTACGGCAACAGGAGGAGGCCAATCACGGGGCATGCAACGACGAGCTACGCAGGGCTGGGTGAACCGCTCAGCAGCAAATCCTCCAGACCAAAGTCGGCGACCATGACATCTTCGTCACGCCACAACAGAACGTCATGGCCGCTGCAACCTTGCTGGACACGCTCCAGCTCGGACCTGATCACTAGGCCACCCCGACTATCGCCAAGATCAAGGCGATGATTACAGCTGCTGCCTGTCAGCAGCAACAACAGTCGGGTGACATACTAGTACTGACCAACCGGTTGGGCTCTCCGGCGGCAGGCTCATCTACATCAACACGATGCCAGGTGGCTGGCTCAAGTCAGCTACACGAGGAGTCGTGGCAAACATCACTCGGCAACACCAACAACAATAATCGGCGGCGTCACCAGTACAATCGCCGGTTCAACCAAGACCTTTGAGTTCGTCTACAACGCGACCTCCGATACGACATCAATGCCCGGTGCCGCCAACGCGAAGAGGACAAGCGCCGACTGGAGGATGAGAATGAGCGTTTCGGTCTGCACCATGAGTAGTTCAACCGCCGTGATCGAAGCCAGAGCCCTCACGAAGACGAAGGCGTTCCAGCTTTCACCCACGAGCTACAGGACGTCGACTGGCCATCGGGCTTCAAGCCTACGGGGATTGAGAAATACGACGGTGAAACCAACCCTGAGTCCTGGCTCACCGTATACACCCTAGCAATTCAAGCTGCCGAGGGTGACTATAAAGCCATGGCTAACTACCTCCCGGTCGCCCTAGCCGACTCAGCGAGGACATGGCTAACAGGGCTCCCGAGGTGGTCGATCGGTTCCTGGGGAGAACTCAAGGAGTGGTTCATCGCTAACTTTCAAGGGACCTACGAGAGGCCGTCTTCCGAGCACGATCTATATCAGCTGCACCAGAAGAAGAACGAGTCTTTGCACGAATTTATCAAGAGGTTCTCCAAGAAGCGCAACCAGATCCCAATGATCAAGGATGAGGCCGTCATCGCCGCCTTCGGCAAGGGAGTAAAGGATGCCCTGTTCATCGCGAAGTTCACTCGGAAGCCACCAGCCTCTATCCAGGCTCTCTTCGATATGGCAAACAAATATGCCGACTCGGCTGAAGCGGTTGTAGAGGCCCTCGACAAGAAGAAAGAGCCCCGACAAAAAGACCAAAAGGCAAAAACTAACAACGAGCCATCATAGAACAAGTCCGGCAACCGCAAGAGGAAGTCGGACAACGAGGTGGCCAACATGGAGCGCACTCAGTCGCGACCCCCAAAGAACAACGACTACCAGAAAGTCATGAACGAGCCATGCCCCTTCCACCCCAAAGGCAAGCACGCGGCCAAAGACTGCTTCATGCTTAAAAAGTTTGCTTACGAGCAGGCTTCATCATCTGGCGTCGACAAGGGCAAAGACAAGCCAGATCAGGACCCGGCCGATGATTTTCAAGATCCCCAAGCCGAGCTCAACCACATCTTCAGAGGGCCGTCCGCGTATGAGTCCAAACGGAAGTAGAAGCTAACAGCACACGACATCAATGCAATCTCTACAGCAGACGCCCCCTAATATTTGGGCTGGTCAGAGACGTCCATCACGTTCACCTGCGCAGATCATCCAGATCAGGTTTCACAACCGGGATGCTACCCACTCATCCTAGACCTGGTTGTCAAGAATATCAAGTTGAAGAAGGTTCTCATAGATGGAGGCAGCGCGCTCAATATTCTCTTCTCCAAGAACCACGGCTAGTCGGGCAACTGGGCAATCCCCTTTCTTTCTGGTCTATGGTGCTGAGGCTGTGCTACCAACCAAGTTAGAGTTCGGCTTTCCGCGAGTTCGGGCTTACTCAGAACACATCTCCAACAATACCCGATTGGTCGAACTAGATCAATTGGAAGAAGCGAGGGATATCGCAACAATCCAGTCAGCAAGGTATCTTCAAGGCCTACGTCGTTATCACAATCACAATGTCCGTGGCCGCACCTTTTTGGTCGGAGATCTCGTCTTGAGAAAAATCCAAACCACCAAAGACAGGCATAAACTATCCGCAATCTGGAAAGGGCCATTCATTATCGCTGAGGTTACTCGGCCAGGCACCTACCGATTGAAGACCGAAGATGGTGCCCTCATCAGCAACTGATGGAATATAGAATAGCTACATCCTTTCTATACCTGAGTTTTATACTTTCCCATGTGTACAGTTTTTCTCTGACTCACTACGCCGCTTGTTTCAACCAAGTAGTGAGTCGGGGGCTGCATGTAATATATGTGCTTTGTCAATAATATACAAGCTTGTTTTACTTAAGTTATGAAGTTTTACTACGACTTTGTCACGTTTGCTCGAGTACAGCTCTCTGTGGTGAACTCGGCGTAGACTATATAGTCGGGTAAAACTAATGACAACTGAGTAACAATTCAGAGCTTGGCGGCATTGCACATATATTTACACATGTCTTTACAAAAATCCACAATACACCGATTGCATGATATACTGTTCTTACATACCCAGGTCTCGGGTGATCATCTCTGCAGTCGGCCTCACCTGGGCTATTAGCTCCAGCGCCTCCTCAGGTGTCATCTCCTCGGTGAACCCCTCCCCGATGGCTTCAATATCTGCCCTTGGGTAGATGGATTTGGTCATCGCCAGGGCCTGGGCCATGCCGACAACAACATGCTCATCCGAGTACCTCTTTAGGGCACTCGGTTCATCCTTAAGGCGCGCCTCCACTTGGAAGATCGTGCTGGAGCTGGTTCCCACATCGCGAGGATCCATGATGTCAAGGAACCCTTTCACGGACTCGGCAAGGGTCTCCCGTGACTCCTTGAAAACCCTTATCTCCTCTGCAAAAGCCTAAAACTGGATTTGGGCATTGGCTCTAGCAGCTACCCTGGTTCACCGACAAGTAAACTTGTCAGGCAAAACTGCAGATGGGGTAATTAATGGATTGGTTAAGATCAATGTCAGGGCGGAGACTTACTTTTGTAGTCAGCCTCCCACTTGGCTATGGTCTTCTCCAGTTCAACTTTTTCCTTCTTGAGCTTGGCATTGGCCTTCTTCAACTCGGCCTTCTCTTGCTCAAGCTTGGCATTGGCCCATGATGGGTCGGCTTTGTCTTTTTCAAGCCCGGCCTTGGCTCTCTCGGCCTCCTTCAGCTGGATTTCTCCCTCTGTTCGGGTCTTCAGCTCAGTTTCGAGGGCTGCACGACAGATTAGTCAAAAACTCAACGTTGCAGTCAAGACACAACTGGGCAGTCGGGAACAACACAGCTAGAGAAATATACTAAGGATTTGGTCAGGAATAGGTATTCTGGAGGCTTACTTCTCATCTTCTTGGCTTGGTCCCAATTCTCGTCCCTGAGCTGGGTGACGGCGTCCTTCAGCCAAGTTTCCCTCCCATGATGGCGCTCCTCCAATACGGTCATTAGGGCCTGGAGCTGGTCCAATTCTTGGAGCTGGGGGGCAACCTGGGTCAGGACCTCGTGCATCTTCTCCGAGCGATCAACAAGCTTCTGCTCAGGGAGAAACAAGTCAAAGTAGAGTCAAGCGTCAGAACACTCGTGCGAGGAAGACTACCAAGATTCCAATACAACGGAAATCATACCTGAATCCCCTAGGACGCGGCGATTGTGGCACGAAGCAAGTCTTCACGCTCCTTTTCCGCCACAACCTTATCATGCTTGTAACTCCTTGCGGTTCCGTCGGGCACCGTCCAGCGGAATGTCCGCGGGAACTTGCAGGGAGGAGCTTCAAGCTTGGGGAGGTCTAGTCTATCCGGAGGAGAAGACAATGATGACGATGACGACAGCAACAAGGACGGCAACGGGGTCCTGGCCCCCGACTCGGCAGCCTCTGAGGCCTCGAGGGCGAGCTCAGGGGCTGGAGCAGCAGCTTCAACAGCCACCCCTTGGTCGGCCAGTGTCGGTGGCCCTGCAGTCGGGACCGTCTCAGTTTCTGCAACTAGGACCGTCACCGGCTCAGCAGCTGTGCTCGCTGGCGCTGGCTCGGCTGGGGCTGGCTCTACAACGGGACTAGCTGGAGATCAATATCAGCCCACTTCCTGCATAACGAGTAAACTTCAAGACACTACCATGACAAACAAGATTTTCAGAAGATCCAGAGCAACCTACCTCTTGGAGAACTTAAGCCTTTGCCCAGGAGATCCAGATCCCGGCGGTGGGCTATGGCCAGCTGTTGGGCCAGTCGGCGTGGCAGTCAGCTACGGCGTTTTTATCCTGGCTGGTCGCACTCCTGGTGCGGCCAGCTGGGGTGCTCGGGTACTCGGCGGCGCCATTCTTGGGCTCAATGTTGCTGAGCCTTGCAGTGCTGGAGTCGGCCCTGTACTCGGCGGCACTCTAGTTGGGCTCAATGATGCTGAGCTCGACTGCATGGGTCCCGGTCTGGGACTCAATGGCCTGGGCACTGCACTGGCGGTGTCCTTTATCTTCAGACTCCCGGCAGCAGCACTCGGCCTCATAACCATCTTCTTGCCCTGATCTACAATAGGTCTCTTTCCGGCTCTCTTGGAGTCAAGCTGGGCAGCAGAAGGACTTCTCGGCCTCTTCGATTTCTAGGCTGACAATTTTCGGGAGTCGTCATCAAACTCCTCACATGACTGCAAGCAGTTCAACAATACAAGTTATACACTGTGGAGCCAAGCTGGGCACATATCTACAAGCATTCACCATAGATGAACTACAAGATAACATCAGCAAAGGTTACCTTCGGGTGCGGCCTGTTCTTGCTGTAAGCCGCCACGGACCGATCTTTGTCTCCAGTCTCGATCACCCCGCTGGCAAAGAAATCAAACAGGATGTCAGTCACCTTGTACTTATCCACCAGGTCAGCATAATCCCGGCTAGGATCGCCTTTGCCCTTGTAGTCGCAACCGAAGTGGCACCTCAGCTTTAGCGGCCTGAGGCACCGAGCCAAGAAGCGTCTAGCCACACATGGACCAGTCAACCCAGCTTTCTTCAGCTTGCTAATCCTGCCGACAAGAGTGTTAACCTGCCCCATTTCTTCAGAGGTGGGCAGAGACAACCACTTGGCAATAATCATCGGGGGCAGACCCATAAAAGGGGGAAGGCATGGCTCCAGATCGGAACAGTAAAACCATTCCTTATGCCAGCCTTTGAGAGAAGACTTCAAAGGAATTTCTAAGTAGATCTTCTTCATCTCACTCCGGAGTTGGACACCAGCTCCCCCAATCACTTGGATTTTGCTCTTGGAAGGTTGGGGCTTGATATGAAATAAATACCTGAACAAATTCAGATGGGGTTCCACACCCAAGAAGCACTCACAGAGAGCTACAAAGATGGAGATTTGAAGGATCGAGTTGGATTCAGATTCACCAACTCGAGTTCGTAAAAAGAAGCTGGTGGAAGAACTCGGAAGATGGAAGAGAAAGACCCTGTGGAAGAAAGAGGCAAAAACGACGGTCTCACCCTCCTGGGGCTCCGGAACCGATTCACCCTCAGTTGGACGCCAGTTGATGATCTACTAGCTCTGCAGCTTCAGCTGTGTCTCCAGAAGCTTCAACTTCGCCAACCCACAATCTGAAGTCTGCCAGACATCATCCGACGCATCCACGAAATGCAACACCCTCGGCATGGTTGGGGTTGAGGAGATTTGGGGGAAATGTTACTGGAGGTTTGGAATGGACGAGGAAGAGCGGAATCGCCCGAGTTCTGGTGGGGACCCTAGCGGAGCGGGAGGCAAAATTTCGGCGCGGAAGCGGAAGACGAAATGATTGGTGGATTGGAGAAGATGAAGGAATCTTTTCTCTCTCTCCCCACCTTTTATAGAGCCATTTCTAACTCGTGGCACAAAGTTGCAAATATAGAGATTTGCAAGATGGAGTTGGGGTTTAGATTCACTAACTCTAGCTGGTAGAAGGAAAGAAGTTGGCGAAGAAAATCCAAAGAAGGAAGAGCAAGACCCTAGTCAAAGAAAGAGGCGAAGACTACAGTCTCACCATATTGGGGCGCCAGAATCGATTCCCCTTCAGCCGGATGCCAATGGATGACTTCACGGCATTGCAACCTCAGCAACTTCTCTAGATACTTCAACTTTGTCGAGCCGCAATCCGACGTCGGCCAGGTCTCAGCAGACACCTCCAGGATTTCCGAAGCTCTCAGCATGGCTAGAGGTGAGGAAATTTGGGGAAAATGTTATTTGGAGCTTGGATTTGATGCAGTGGAGAGGAATCGCCCGAGTTTCGAGCGGAAAGTGCTAGTAATGGTGAACCCTAGCGAGGCAAGGTGCGAAATTTCGGCGCAGAAGTTGGAAGACGAAACGATTGTTGGAATGGAGAAGATGAGGGAATCTTTTCTCTCTCTCCCTACCTTTATAGAGCCTGTGCTGATATGTGGTCTTGGGCCTGCAAAATTTGGTACTGGGCCACAAGATATGAGTTTCTACAGTAGCATGCTCTATTTGGGCTGCTCGCTGGCTATGTTAAAATCACAGTGCTGGTGCTACTCACAGAAACCGATCAAATAATCAAGATACGCTTCATGCTAAGCCTACAGTCGGGTGTATACATTCGAGTATCTACATTATTTACTAGGTATTGAGGATATATCCTTATAAGGATCGATGGCTGGTCTCCATTAAAATTGGGGATGCAGGTATCTCTCAAGTACACCTGACCACATATTGGGTTAAAATCCATAAAGTGGTACTCGGCTTACATGCTTAGCCACCAATTGCCATGAGCAAATATCATTTCGGTTAACACGATGCTGAAGAGTCTCATATACCAGTAGTATACTACTCGGGAAAGACTACAAGGTTAAAGATCTTTGACTTTATGTTTAATTGTTTCACAATTAAGCACAAAATCGGGGGCTACACCTAATAGGTGCGCCTATTCGGTGCACACTATTCATATTTCTACATGAAGCCCTTCATAGCCTCGCTGCCAGCTGACATGAAGCAAGACTCGAAAAGAAGAAGCACTTGGACAAAGAGTACCGGGAGCAATGCACTCGGGAGTTCTTCACCGTGGAGGATGAGCACTCGCATCAGCTATGACTCAACTATGAAGGTCTCAGGGGCTGCTGTGGAGGCCATGGGCCTCGGGTTCCTCATGATAAGCATATGGGCCACTCGGAAAGAGGATGGACCTAGCCTTGTAATTTGGGATACAATAGAACTCGGCGGACTTAACCTTGTACGACAGGGAAAATACAGTCCTAGTCGGGCACGTTGTATTCCTAGATGGAGATCCCTTAGTCGTAGTCCGACTTGGACTCCTACTTTGTAACCCTGTCCCCCGGTATATAAGGGGAGGCAGGGCGCCCCCTGAGGGTAGGTTCACCAGAATCACCAAGATCACAATCATACCTTCTCAAAGGAAATACACCACAACTGGACGTAGGGTATTACCTCATCTCGAGGGCCTGAACCAGTATAAACTCTTTGTGTTCCTTTGCAGTCCACCGAGTTTCGATCCGACGAGTAGCCCTATATTCTTATTACTGGTGTAAAATATCGACACTTTAGGCACTGCTTCCCATTCACCATGGTTCTTCTGGATGGCCTGCTTTCATAGGGAGAAAAGCCAACACCATAGCCATTCATGTTGGCGTGGGTGGTGATAGTCTTGTATAGTGCATCTTTGGATTGATAGGTCTTCATGCACCCAAACTTCACCAAAGTACCCAACCTTTTATTCTCCTTTTTGATAGCCTTCATAACTTCAAGGTAGTAGCATATGGATCCAAATCATAATTATAGCACCTAGCACAACCATTGCTTGTGGAGGCATTGGAGGTCTCATTGGATGGAGAGGAGCTGCTCCAAAGGGTGTCAAATTGCACTTCAAGAGCCATGTGGAGGCCATGGGCCCCGGGTATCTCATAGGAAGCTTTCTGGCCACTCGGACAGAGGATAGGCCCAATCCTGTAGTCGGGGATGCAACAGGACTCGGTGCATATTACCTTGTATGATAAGGAAAGGGATATAGTCCTAGTCGGGTATGTTGTATTTCTAGAAGAAAATCCTATGGTCAAGTCTGACTGTGATTCCTACCTTGTAACCTTGTCTCCTCAGTATATAAGGAGAAGCAAGGAGCCCCCTGGGGCAGAACAGAATCTCACCAAAGAAACCTCAAAGGTAATACACTACAGCTGGAAGTAGGGTATTACCTCATATCGAGGGCCTAAACCAGGATAAATTATTTCATGTTCCTTTGAAGTCCATTAAGTTTAGGTCTCACGAGTAGCCCCATATTATTATTACCGATACAAAACATCGACAATTGGCGCGCCAGGTAGGGGGCTTCGTCGAGATCATCGACGTTCTTCCTCGAACAGATAATCAGCTTCGGGAGCCTCGACTTCATCGCCGACAAATTCGGCGACCTCACCCTGTCTGACTCGGACTTAATCCGATCAGCCAGAAACCAAGTCGACTCTGCGCCAGTCGGCCTACCCAACGCTGCAGTAATCTTCGATGACATGATGCAGCAATCCTCAAGATTTGTGAGTCTCGGGACAACTCTTTCTTTCGGTGTTCGACTCGGACTCGGCCTCAAGCCAGCCGAGATCAGGCTAAGAGAGGAGAAGATCGTCAATTTCCCGTTTGGACTCAACAATGCCGCGGACAATTTCAATCTCACTCCGAGGCAGTAGATTCGATCCCCCAAGGTCCGACTCGGATATGGCCTAGAGCCGCTAGAGATCGGATGTAGGGAGGTTGGAATTGTAATTACCCCCCTAAACTACTCTGACTCCGACTCCTAGTCGAACAGCAGCTCGGCAAGTTTCTCCCCACCACATGAAGTCTTCATGGCGTCCAAGGGCTCAACTCCCACTTAAGAGGCACGCCGACTACACGACCAGCAAGAGGAGGAGGCTCCTCGACTGCATGAATAACAGGAGGAAGATGCACGACGCTTGCAAGCCAAGTACGAAGTTCATAATGACAACCTGCACAGGGCTGGGCAGACTACACAACAGGAGATCGTCCAAACCTGAGTCGGCGACCATGATGTCTTTGTGACCCCACAGCAGAACGTCGTAGCCGCTGCCACATTACTCGACACCTTGCAATTCGGGCTCGACCACCTGGCCACCTCGACCATCACAAGGATCAAAGCAATGATCACCGTCGCGGCCTGTCAACAGCGACAGCAATCTGAAGACACCCTAATACCGTTGAACAAGACGGCTTCAGATGTGATGATCTCGTCTGCCTCAACACGGCACCGCGCAGCTGGCTCTAGTTGGCATTTGTCGATGTTTTACACCAGCAATATGATTATAGGGCTACTCGTCGGATCAAAACTCGGTGGACTGCAAAGGAACATGGGGAGTTTATACTGGTTCAGGCCCTCGATGTGAGGTAATACCCTACGTCCAGTTATGGTGTATTTCCTTTGAGGATGTATGATTCTGATGAATCTCTGTATGCCCTCAGGGGGCGCCCTGCCTCCCTTTATATACTAGGGGACAGGGGTACAAAGTAGGAGTCCCAGCTAGACTACGACCAAGGAATTTCCTCTTAGAGATATAACCCACCCGACTAGGACTGTATATTCCTTATCGCACAAGGCTAAGTCTGCCGGGCTCTATCATATCTCTAATTACAAGGCTAGGCCCATCCTCTGTCTGAGTGGCCCATATGCTTGTCATGAGGTACCCGGGGCCCATGGCCTCCACAGCATTGCTCGGAGTCTCACCATACGTCGCTCGGCAATCAAAACAATGATCGAAGGCGGAACCATAACGACCGCCATGACAACCAAGATGTCCTAGGATGACTATGGCGGGATCTCCGCCACGACATCAACACCTGACGCCGAGAGTGTGAGGAAGACAAGCGCCACCGATTGGAAGATAAGCATGAGCGCTTCGGCCTCCACCACTAGTGATTTCATCGCCGTAGCTGGAGTCAGAGCCCTCACGTGGATGAAGGAGTATCGGCATTCACCCAGGAGCTATAACAAATTGACTGGTTATCAGGCTTCAAGCCAACTGGAATCGAGAAGTACGATGGGAAGACCAACCCCGAGTCCTGGCTCACAGTCTACACTTTGGCAATCCGTGTAGCCAGAGGCGATCATACGGCCATGGCTAACTATCTCCCATTCACCTTAGCTGACTTGGCGAGAACGTGGTTAACCGGCCTTCCCAAGCGATCAATCGGCTCCTGGGGAGAACTCCGATAGCATTTCATTTCCAACTTTCAAGGAACATATGAGAGGCCGTCTTCCGAGTATGATTTATATCAATGTCACCAAAGGAAGAATGAGTCCCTCCGTGACTTAATCAAGAGGTTTTCCGAGAAGAGAAACTCGATACCAAAGATCAAGGATGAGGTCGTCATCGTTGCCTTCCGCAAAGGAGTTAAGGACACTCCGTTCATCACCAAGTTCACTCGGAAGCCTCTGAGTTCTGTCAAGGCTCTATTCAACATGGCCAACAAATATGCCGACTTGGCCGATTCTGTTGCCGAGGCCCTGGAAGACAAGAATGAGCCCCAACAAAAGGAGAAGAAAGACACCAACGATACAGCCCCGACTAAGTCTGGCAATCGTAAACGCAAGTCGGACAACGTCGTGGCAGCTGTGGAGCGCAGTCGACCGTGACCCTCAAGGACAGACGAGTACCAGAAAGTCATGAATGGGCCATGCCCTTTCCACCCAAAGGGGAAGCACGAGGCTAAGAATTGCTTTATGCTAAAAAAGTTTGCTTCGGAGCAAACATCATCATCTAGCGATGCCAATGACAAGGACAAACCAGATTCGGGCGCAGCCGGCGATTACCAAGATCCCCAGGCTAAGTCATGAAGTTTTATGATGACTAAGTTTTCCCAAGTATAGTCCTGAGAGATCTTCAACTATGGTTTCAACAGTCGGCCTCACTTGGCTGATTAGCTCCAAGCCCTCGTCCAGGGTGGTGCCCTCAACAAAGCCTTCACCAATCACCTTGATATCTTCCTGAGGGTAAAGAGACTTGGTCATGGCTAGTGTCTAGGCAATCCCTATGGCCATGCGCTCATCCTAGTACTTCTTCAAGACTCCTGGGGCTTCCTCGAGACGTTGCGCCACCTAGGCAATTGAGTTGAAGCTAGGCCCGGCCAAGGTTGGTTGCATTATATCCAATAAGATCTTCGTAGAATCGACAATGATTTGCCATGATTCCTTGATCACCTTGATTTCTTCTATGAAGGTGCCAAACTGGATCTACGAGTTGGCTTTGAAGGCTGCTCACACAGAGACAAAGACATCAGAAATATCAGGACAACTAGGCCGACCAAGTACACAGACAGTCATGAAGACTTACTCGCATAATCAGTGTCCACCTTGGACTTCGCCTTCTCGAGCTCTTTCAGCTCCTTCCTTAGGCGTTCAATTTCCAAGGACTGGTTATTGAGGTTTGTCTCAAGAGCTACAGCCAAACAGAGTCAATGATTAGCAACACAGAAAGATTTGTCTGAGGTTACTCGGGCAGGAGGGAAGCTTCCTTCTAATAGTCCCTGCCTGAGCCCAGTTCTCGTCCTTGAGCTTGTCCACTGATCCCTTCAGCCACTCCTGCCTCTCCTTGTTGGATTTCTCCAGGTCATCCTTGGCAGTCTAGAGCTGGTGGAGCTGAGTAAGCTGAGGGGAGAGCTCGGATAGAACTCGGCCCATCTTCTCCAACCGATCGACCACTTTCTGCTCACGGAGTATTCAAGTCAAGCAAAACAAACAACAAGAGTGCAAAGTCTTGAAGGACAACCAATCAGCAAACATAGCAAGATTGGCTGCGTACCTGAATCTCCTTTGGCAAGGAGATAGTGGCATACATCAAGTTAACCCTTTCTCTTTGGGCCGCCTGCTCGTCATGCTCAAAGCTCTCTGCTTGGCATATCGTTCTTTTTGGCCTGGTTTGTCACTGGTCTTTTCCCAGCCCTCTTGGGGCTGGGTTGGGCTGCCGAGGGGTTGGCCAGGTGGTTCCTAGCCCTACTGGCCGATTGGCCCTGGGGGTCGGAATCAAATTCTGCACATTCCTGCAAACACCCAGATATCATACATTGCAAGATGGGATGGCAATCATATCATTCATCACAGATGGATATCAAGATGACTACAGCATCATATATTACCTTTGGCTAGGGCCTGCCCTTGCAGTATGGCTTGGGGGCTCTTTCCTTGTCCTCGGTCTCCACGACTCCGTTGACGAAAAAATCGAGCAGAGTGTCGGTTATTTTATTCTTGTCAACAAAGTCGGGGTACTCTCAGGTTGGATCGTTCTTCCCTTTGTAGTGGAACCCAAGGTGGCTTCTGGCCTTCAGGGGCTGAGTTCGTCGATTCAAGAATGCCCTAGCCACCTAGGGACCAGTCAACCCCGTGCCCTTTAGCATGTTGATCTTCTCCAGTAGTTTGTATACCTGGTTCATTTCATCTTGCGATGGCACTGAAGTCCATCTCTCAAGGAGAAATGGTGGATTTCTGGTAAAAGGGGGTAGGGAGGGTTCTAGATTGGAGCAGTAATACCTCTCCCGATGCCACCCCTTGAGAGAAGTCTTTAGGGGGATATGGAGATAAGCTTTCTTCATCTCATTGCGGAGTTGAAGGCCCGCTCCCCTTATCGTCTGAATTTTGGATTTTGAGGGCTGAGGCTTGATGTGGAAAAGGTATCGGAAGAGATTGAAATGGGGGCTAATTCCTAGGAAGGATTCACAGAGGGTTATGAAAATAGAAATCTGAAGAATGGAGTTGGGATTGAGGTTGACAAGCTCAATTTGATAGAAGTCAAGTGATGAGGACATCATGTCTTTAGATACACACTTACAACCTCTTCATGATGAACAAGATGTGCAACCGATCCAAGGACCAATTACTCGTGCACATGCTCATCAACTTAATTGCTAGGTGAATGCGTTCCTAAGCTTACATGAGAATATTTCTACGAATGGAATGCTATTTAATTCTTGTGATGATTTTATTGTTCTTAGGAACCTGGGAGAATACCATGGAGAATAGCTCAAGAAACCACATATTGAAGTGAAGACAACAAGTGCAGGTAAACTCCTATTCCGAGACCGTGTCAGTTTCGGGCTGGGAGACAACGTCAATTTCAAACGGTCATAACTTTTGATCCAGAAGGAGTTACAGGGCCTACAAGTACTTGTTGGAAAGCTTATGAAGTCTACTTTCAGATGGTTTTGGTTTCACATCAAAATTCTTCCTGAGCTGTCCAGAATCGTCAAAAAAAGACACATAACTCTTTCAGTCCGAGTCTGTTTTGGGCCTTGGGCCTTGTAATTGTGTCGTGGGCTAAACCCATGAGGAGTGCGCCCCTCACAGGGCAAACCCTCACCCTAGGACGTCCTAACTCGTATATATTCCGTAGCCGCCGCTGTTTAAGTCGGGTTTTGCTTAGATTATTCTGTCCTTGAACAGTTTCGCCGTTTATCGGTTTGTGAGACCCCAACTCGAGAGTATAATCATTCATCTGCAATTGAGTTGCAATCTTTCTTGTTCTTGCTTGTGTTCTTCGATTCGCATGCAGGGATTAGCCTTCGTGGCGAGGTCAACCGGGCAGCGCACGGTTGATAATGAGAGGAGATGTGGTACTGCGATTGCAGGGTTCGGGTCCTGGTGATCAGAAGCCGGATCGTGAGTGTCAAATTTCCACCAAATCGAGAGTTATCTTTGCCTAACGGAAGATCGGGCACCCCGTTGCCATCAAGTGGTATCAGAGCGAAGGTTGCCCGTTAGGTATATCTTTTCCATCCTGTTCAATCTTTGTTTTTCCTATACCTAGAGTCCAGAAAAGCCACAAAAGAAGAAAATTGGTAGTCGTAGGTTTTTCCCCTGTCCTACAACCGTGTTTAGCCTTTTGCATAATTCTGTTTCAGAGTCCGTAGTGTTGAGTTGGTGTCCTAGGTCGAGTTCGGTTGCTGGCTTAGATTGTGTTTGAGTCCAGTTCGTGATCCATCCACCACACCTCTACAAACCCTAGCCACCACCACCATTGTCTCTGTTTTCCCATATACTAGCTATCTTGTGCAAGTGTTGGTCTTTGTGTGTTCTGTTTTAGTGTCATATATCACGTCCTACATCACCATCCACCTCTCCAGTAGCCACCGCCACCATATCATCCCTGTTTTCACCACCTGATTCTGTTTCAGCCTCCACCAAAACACTGATACGGAGGACCTTCCTTGAAACAGTCATAACTTTCACATATGGAGTCGGAATCAGGCAAATAAATAGTCTACGGACATCTACGAAAAATTTCCCATCCGCTACCCCCCCCCACTTCATCAGGTTCGCCGAAATCCATTTTGCAAAATTCAGGCTAGAAGATTGGGTTTTCGCACTCCGAAGTTCTAGCACGCTTTTTAAAGCACGCTCGTGTTTTTCCACAGCTCACACCTTATACCAGATTGAGCTGCCACCTTCCTGAGGTTGCTATTCCTGTGCTCCTAGTTGAGAAAAAAATATTAGAAAAAGAAAAGAAAAAAATAAAAAAAAGGGGTGTGAAAGAAAAAAAAAGAAAAAAAGGAGAGGAGCACATTGGACACACCAGGGAGCCATCTGTGTGCTGTTTTGTGCTGTGTTCTTACCTTGTTCTTACTTCTTTGCTGCTGTTCTTTTATACTTGTTGGTCGCCCTTGTTTTATCACATCTGGTTTAGAACTCGTTTAGGCCAGCAACTAGGACAAGTGCTTGGGACATTTTTTTCAGCATTACTATCTGTTATTGAATTGTGTGCCACTAATATTTTTGGCCTCCCAAGATCCACATATATACTTCTGGTCAGCACGGTCTCAACCCTTGTAATCGCTGGATCACGCCCTCAAGGTATCACGAACCAGCCACCGGTTGTACCATTCCTTGCTCGCTAGTCTCAGAACCTTGTAAGAGCTCGGTAAGGTGCTTCCATTTGCGAGTATCCACTATCCTTGCAGAGTAGTAGTTGATAGGGATAACACTTTTTTGCTGTTTGTTTCCTATTTTCTACTAACCATGGCAGGTGAGGTGAATGATTTCGCTGATTGTGCTTCAAAAGAGGAGATCGTTAAGCTGGATCAGAAGATTGAGGAGAATGTAGCTGCCGTGAATGCTATGCGGGAAGACCTCCAGGCTATCGTGGGGAGCATTACCACCCTCATTAACCGCGTCGAGCAACTGGTAGCAAACCGTCAGCCAACACCACCACTTGTTGACGATGATGGAGATAATGAAGAAGAGGAAGCCAACAATAGCGACGCACGTGATACACTTCGTGAAGAGCGCTTACGACAATGGCTGCGATTCAACCGGCGAGGTATGGGAGGTATGGAAGGTATGGGAGGTAACCACCACCAAGGGCGAGGTAACGATGATCCTTTTGCTAAAGTTAAATTTACCTTGCCTTCATTTTCGGGAAAATATGACCCTGAAGCTTATTTGGATTGGGAGATGACCGTAGAGCAAAAATTTAATTCCCATCTAGTTCCTGAAGTCCATAGGGTTAGGCAAGCAACTAGAGAGTTCAAAGATTTTGCCATTATCTGGTGGAATGAGCTAGTTAAATTTGGCCTAGAACCTGACACATGGGATAGACTAAAGCGAGCAATGCGGGGTAGGTTTATTCCTCCATCTTTCAAACGTGATTTGAGAAATAAGTTGCAACGCTTAGACCAAGGAGAAAAATCTGTAGAAGATTACTTTCAGGAGCTACAAATAGGAATGTTGTGTTGTGAGGTAGAGGAGGATGAGGAGGATAAGATGGCTCGATTTTATGGGGGGTTGAGACGTCAAATTCAGGACATTATTCAATACAAAGAATACAATTCTCTTAACCGATTGTTCCATCTAGCTATATTAGCTGAACAGGAATTGCAGGGAAGGCAACAATTGAGAAGGAACAATTGGGGAAGCACGTCTACATCGAGGCCTCCCGTTGGGTCCGAAAAAAGTACCTCCACCACTGGCCAGATTGCTACACCCTCCACCACTCGGGCACGATCAGAGACATTGGCGCCAACATCCCGTGCGACCGAGGTGAGTAAGTCTGTTCGTTCGCAGGCACCCGCAAAAAGTGCATCATCGGTTGCTTCCACGGGGCGAACAAGAGACATCCAGTGCTTCAAGTGCAAAGGGATGGGCCATGTGCAACGTGATTGCCCAAATCAGAGAGTCCTCATTGCTACAGATGATGGTGAGTACACTAGTGCTAGTGATGTTGATGATGAATTAGCACTTGGCACTAACAATGCAGGTGATGAAGACAAGAGCGATGAGGAAGTGGAGCACATAGGTGCAAAAGATTCAAGCAAGTACCTGAGCATTGTAGCACAACGGGTGCTAAGTGCTCAAATGGAGAAGGCGGAGCAAAATCAGCGCCACAATTTGTTCCAATCAAGGTTCGTGGTTCATAATAGAGCATGCCGTGTTGTCATTGATAGCGGAAGCTGTAGGAACCTTGCTAGTTCAGATTTGGTTGACAAGCTAGGTTTGACTACACAACCACATCCACGCCTTACTACATCCAATGGTTCAACTCTTGTGGTAAGTTGAAGGTAAGCAAAGTTGTGCGAGTGAAATTTTCTATTGGAAATTACCATGATAGTGCAAATTTGATGTTGTGCCTATGCAAGCATGTTCTTTATTGTTGGGTAGGCCTTGGGAATATGATAGAGATGTGTTGCACCGTGGTAGCACTAACACTTACACCTTCACACACAATGGTAAGAAGATGGAGTTGCTACCAATGACTTCTGCAGAAATTCTGAAAGATGATTTGGTTCCTATTTCTTGTGATACAGAAGAGTTGTGCAATGCTTCACTTATATCCATGCCACAACTAGTGAATGACCATGTTAGTAATGTTGTTGAACCATTATGTGCTGATTTTAGACATGTTGTTCACTTTGCTAGCGAGAATGAAGAGTTTAGATTGCTATCTTCTTTAAATACTTGGGGCTATATTCAGTTTGATGATCTTTGTCCATTCAATTGTTTAGAGAAGAAATTATTTGCTAGATCTGATTTGCCATGTCCTTCTCATGTAATTTTTCATGTTATTGGCAATTATGATAACAAGAGGAGACGTGGTACTGCGATTGCAGGGTTCGGGTACTGGTGATCAGAAGCCGGATCGTGAGTGTCAAATTTCCACCAAATCGAGAGTTATCTTTGCCTAACGGAAGATCGGGTACCCCGTTGCCATCATCAAGAAGACGGTGCAGGAAGTTAGAAGATGGAAGAGAAAGACCACGATCGAAGAAAGAAGTAAAGACCACGGTCTCGCCCAGGCCTGGAGCGGGAATTGACTCACCGACAACGAGGCACCAGTTAATGATATCTTTGGACTACATAATCATCCTCTTCTCCAAAATCGCCAGCTTCATGGAGCTGCAGTCTGACACCGGCCAGGATCCAGACGACATGTCTAGGATATCAAAGGGGGCTCTCAGCATCGCTAGAGGTGAGGAGCTGGGTGGAGAAGCTTTTGGCCGTTGGAAATCGACACTGGGAGGCAGTTCTTGGTGAATCTCAAGTTGGGAGAGTGAGCTACAGCAAACCCTAGCGGAGCGGAGAAGCACGAAGTTTGGGCACGGTGTGGAGGCCATGGGCCCCGGGTACCTCATCACAAGCATATGGGCCACTCGGATAGAGGATGGGCCTAGCCTTGTAATTAGATATATGATAGAACCCGACAAACTTTGCCTTGTACAATAAGGAATATGCAGTCCTAGTCGGGTATGTTATATCTCTAAGAGGAAATCCCTTGGCTGTAATCTGGCTAGGACTCCTACCTTGTACCCCTGTCCCCTAGTATATAAGGGAGGCAGGGCGCCCCATGAGGGCAGAACAATACACATCCTCAAAGGAATACATCACAACTGGACATAGGGTATTACCTCACATCGAGGGCCTGAACCAGTATAAAACCTCCCCGTGTTCCTTTGCAATCCACCGAGTTTCGATTCGACGAGTAGCCCTATATTCATATTGCCGGTGTAAAACATCGACAGTTGGCGTGCCAGGTAGGGGCTTCGGCGAGATCTACATCTACAAGCTCAATGGATCCAGCAACCGGAGTCGACGGCGGCAAATTCTCACCCAAAGATACAATCTCATTCGAAAGCCTTGACTTCATCGCCGACATGTTCGGCAATCTCACCTTGGCCAACGCAGACCTGATCCAACCGGCCGAGGAACCAGCCGACTCCACGCCAGTCGACCCACAAGACGCTGCAACCACCTCCGTCGATCTGCTGCGGCGATCAACCACCTATCCGGGTCTTGGGACAACTCTCTCCTTCGGTGTTTGATTCGCGCTTGGCCTTGAGCCAGCCCGGGTTGGGCTAGGAAGGGAAGAGATCATCAACCTCCCGTGCAGACTCGGCGACGCCACGAATCTACATCCCATGCAGTAGACCCAATCTCCTATGCTTCAGTTTGGACATGGCCCAGAGCTGTTCCAGATTGGATCTAGGGAGGTCAGAGTTGTTCTTACTCCAATCAACTACTCGGATTCCGACTCCAAGTCGGGCAGTGGTTCGAACGTTAGTTGGAACACTAGTCTGGTGAGTTTCCTTCTGCCCCGAGAAATCTTCATGGCTTCAACCCCTCCACCGGAGGTGCGCCAACTACAAGAGGAGCAACAAGAGGAGGCACGCCGACTATGGCAACAGGAGGAGGCCAATTGCGAGGCTCGCAACGACGAGCTACGCAGGGCTGGGCGAACCGCTCAGCAATAGATCCTCCAGACCAAAGTCAGTGACCACAACGTCTTCGTCACGCTATAGCAGAATGTCGTGGCCACTGCAACCCTGTTGGACACACTCTAGCTTGGGCCTGATCACCAAGCCACCCTGACTATCGCTAAGATCAAGGTGATGATTATAGCTACTGCCTGTCAGCAGCACCAACAGTCGGGCGAGACACTAGTACCGACCAACCGGTCGGGTTCTCCGGCGGCAGGCTCGTCTACATCAGCACGACGCCGGGCGGCTGGCTCAAGTTAGCCACACGAGGAATCATGGCAAACATCCCTCGTCCATCTTAACAACAACCGGCGGCATCCCCCGTACGATCGCCGCGACAATCAAGATCTCCGAGGACACCTACAATGCGACCTCCGCCACAACATCAATGCTCAGCGCCGTGAACACGAAGAGGACGAGCGCCGCCGACTGGAGGACGAGCACGAGCGTTTTGGTTTCCACCACAAGCGGTTTAACCGTCGCGGCAGGAGCCGGAGCCCTCATGAAGATGAAGGCGTACCTGCTTTTACCCAGGAACTACAAGACGTCGACTGGCCGTCGGGCTTCATGCCTATGGGAATCGAGAAATACGACGGCAAAACTAACCCCGAGTCCTGGCTCACCGTATATACCCTTGCGATCCGAGCGGCCGGAGGTGATCACAAAGCCATGGCTAACTATCTCCCGGTCGCCCTGGCCGACTAAGCGAGGACGTGGCTAACAGGGCTCCCGAGGTGATCAATCAGCTCCTGGGGGGAACTCCGGGAACGCTTCATAGCCAACTTTCAAGGGACTTACGAAAGACCATCTTCCGAGAACGATCTCTACTAGCTGCACCAGAGAAAGAACGAGTCCCTTCGTGAGTTCATCAAAAGGTTCTCCGAGAAGCGCAATTCCATTCCTATGATCAAGGATGAGGTCGTCATCGCTGCCTTCCGTAAGGGACTCAAGGACGCCCCGTTCATCACGAAGTTCACTCGGAAGCCACCAGCCTCTGTCCGGGCTCTCTTCGATATGGCGAATAAATACGCCGACTCGGCCGAAGCGGTCGCAGAGGCCCTCGACGAGAAGAAAGAGCCTCGGCAGAAGGACCTGAAGGCCAAAGCCGACAACAAGCCATCACAGAACAAGTCCGGTAGCCGCAAGCGGAAGTCGGACAACGAGATGGCCAACATGGAGAGAACTCGGTCACGGCCCCCAAGGAACAACGACTACCAGAAAGTTATGAACGGGCCTTGCCCCTTCCACCCCAAGGGCAAGCACGCAGCTAAGGACTGCTTCATGCTCAAGAAGTTTGCTTCCGAGCAGGCTTCATCATCTGGCGCTGACAAGGACAAAGACAAGCCAGATTTGGGCCCGGCTGACGTTTTTCAAGATCCCCAGGCCGAGCTCAACCACATCTTCGGAGGGCCGTCTGCGTATGAGTCCAAGCGGAAGCAGAAGCAAATAGCACACAACGTCAACGTAGTCTCTACAGCAGATGGCCCTCAGTATTTGCGTTGGTCAGAGATGTCCATCACATTCACCTGCGTAGATCATCGAGATCAGGTTTTACACCCGGGACGCTACCCACTCGTCCTGGACCCAGTCGTCAAAAATATCAAGTTGAAGAAGGTCCTCAAAGATGGAGGTAGTGCGCTCAACATTCTGTTCGCCAAGACTCTCGATGAGATGAAGATTCCTCAATCAGAACTGCGGCCGAGTACGGCGCCCTTCCACGGGATAATTCCCGGCCTGTCTTCAACCCACCTCGGACAGATAACATTGCTGGTCATCTTCGGCACATGGGATAACTTCCGCACAGAAAACATCTCCTTCGAGGTCGCCGACTTCGAGACCGTGTACCACGCGATAGTCGGACGACCAGCGCTCACCAAATTCATGGCGATACCGCACTATACCTACATGGTGCTCAAGATCCCCAGGCCAGCCGGAGTCCTCTCCCTCCGTAGCGATGTCAAGCAAGCCTTCACCTGCGACAAGGAGAGCTACGAGCTGGCTCAATCACAAGAGGTGGTAGTTGGACGCAACAGCATTCGGCAGGCCATCACAACTGAAGTCGAGGAAGAGCAAGTTCCGGCGAAAAAAGCAGCAAAGTTGGGAATTTTATTGGACTCTGACACGAAGAAGATCCCCCTGGACCCTTCTGACCCCTCCAAGACTGCTCTGGTCAGGACCGGACTCGACCCCAAATAGGAAGACATGCTCGTCACCTTCCTTCAAGCCAACAAGGATATCTTCACATGGAAACCGTCCGACATGCCGGGTGTACCAAGGGAGGTGATCGAGCACGCCCTCAATGTCAAGACAGACGCCATGCTAGTCAAGCAACGCCTACGGCGCTTTGCACAGGACCACAAAGATGCTATTCGGGAGGAGATAACCAAGCCCCTCACAGCCGGGTTCATCAAAGAGGTCTATCACCCAGACTGCCTGGCAAACCCAGTTTTGGTCCAGAAGAAAAATGGTAAATGGCGCATGTGCATCGACTACACCGATCTAAACAAAAGGTGCCCCAAGGATCCGTTCGGTCTACCAAGAATAGATCAAGTCGTGGATTCAACCGCGGGGTGCGAACTTCTCAACTTTCTCGACTGTTACTCGGGATACCACCAAATCAGCCTGAAGGAGGAGGACTGCTTAAAGACGTCTTTCATCACGCCGTTTGGCGCCTACTGCTACATCACTATGCCGTTCGGTTTGAAGAACGCTGGAGCAACGTATCAACGAGCAATCCAGCGGTGTCTACACACTCAGATCGGGTGCAACGTGGAAACCTACGTTGACGACGTGGTGATCAAGACCAAGTCCAAAGAAGACCTCATTTTTGACCTAGAAGAAACCTTCCAAAATTTTCGAAGATTCAAGATGGAGTTGAATCCGGAAAAGTGCGCCTTCGGTGTGCCATCCGGCAAGCTACTCATCTTCATCGTCTTGCATTGTGGCATCGAGGCCAACCTAGAGAAAGTCAATGCAATCATGAACATGGCACCCCCAACTAACCAGAAGGACGTCCAGAACCTGACCGGCTGTATGGCGGCACTCAGCTGATTTATTTCCCGACTAGGCGAACGGGGCATGCCCTTTTTCAAGCTATTAAAGAAAGCAGACAATTTCCAATGGACTCCCGAAGCCCAGCAAGCCTTCGAAAACTTCAAGAAATTTCTCACATCACCACCCGTGTTGGCGTCACCTATGCCCCAAGAGCCTTTAATGCTATATCTGGCAGCAACCACTCAAGTAGTCAGCACGGTGTTGGTGGTTGAACGATCCGAACCGGGTCACATATAGAAGATTCAACGACTAGTCTACTTCGTCAGCAAGGTCCTTGCCGACTCCAAGATGAGATATCCGTAGGTCCAGAAGCTGCTCTTTGGCCTACTTATTACTGTCTGGAAGCTGGTGCACTATTTCCAATCGCATCAAGTCACGGTGGTCACATCGTATCCACTCGGGGACATCCTGCATAACCGCGAGGCCACCGGCCGGATCACTAAATGGGTGCTCGAGTTGATGGCGTTCGACATCAACTTTCAGCCACGGACAGCGATCAAATCACAAGCTCTAGCCAACTTCGTGGCTGAGTGGACAGAAGTTCAAATACCCACATCAACAGTGAAGCTAGAGTACTGGACAATGTACTTCGACGGTTCTCTAAGGATCAGCGGCGCCGGGGCCGGCGTCGTACTGATGTCCCCCACCAGCGAAAAACTTAAGTACATTCTACAGCTCCACTTCCCGGCTTCCCACAATGTTGCCGAGTATGAGGCACTCATCTACGGGCTCCGCATCGCTATATCACTTGGCATCCGTCGACTGGTTGTGCATGGGGACTCTCAACTCATGGTGAACCAAGTCATGAAAGACTGGACATGAGAGTGCATGGGGACTCTCAACTCATGGTGAACCAAGTCATGAAAGACTGGACATGTCTCGATGATATCATGGCGGCATACTGTCAGGAGGTCCGCAAGCTGGAAAACAAGTTCGACGGGCTAGAGATAACACATGTCCTATGACAATACAATGATGTTGCAGATGAATTGGCAAACAAGGGATCCAAGCGAGAAGTAGTCCCGACAAGGATCTTTGTCGAGCAACTTATGGAGCCGTCAGTCAAGAAGAAACCAGCGCCAGAGCAGTCGGGAGGCGAATCTACCTCGGCCACAAACGAAGTGCTGAACATATGTCAAGATTGGTGGACTCTTGTTCTCAAATTCCTCCTGGACGATCAACTCCTAGAAGATTGCAGTCAAGCCGAACAAATCAAACATCGAGGCAAAAGTTTCCTAGTAGTCGGAAAAGACTTGTACTGAAGAAGTGCATCCGGTGTCCTTATGTGTTGCGTCACCACCGAGGAAGGCAAGCAGATTCTGCAATCGATCCACTCGGGCATATGTGGCAACGATGCCGCATCCAGGACGTTAGTCGGAAAGGCTTACCGGGTGGGATTTTTCTGGCCCATAGCTGTAACAGATGCAAAAGACATTGTTCGCACATACGAGAGTTGCCAGTTCTACGCAAGACAAACAAATCTCCCAGCCCAAGAACTTCAAACCATACCAATTTCTTGGCCCTTTGCAGTATGGGGGCTTGACATGGTCGGGCCTTTCAAGAAAGCGCCAGGAGGGTTCACATACTTGTTCGTCGCAGTGGATAAATTCACAAAGTGGATTGAGGCAAAACCCGTTGCTACCATCACAGCGGCAAGAGCAAAGGACTTCATCATGAGTATATTATACCGATTCGGGGTTCCTAACCGCATCATAACGGACAACGGTCTTTCAAGATTTCTGTGATGAATTTGGCATCAAGATCTGTTATGCTTATGTGGCACATCCGCGGAGCAACGGGCAGGTTGAGCGTGCCAATGGCATGGTCTTACAAGGCATCAAGACAAGGATATTTGACCGACTACAACCATATGCGGGCCAGTGGGTACAAGAACTCCCATCTGTTCTCTGGTCTCTCAGAACCACAGTTAGTCGGGCAACTGGGCAATCCCCTTTCTTTCTAGTCTATGGTGCCAAGGCTGTGCTACCAATCGAGTTAGAGTTCAGCTCTCTGCGAGTTCGGGATTACTCAGAAGACACATCCAACACTACTCGACTGGTCGAGCTAGATCAGTTGAAAGAAGCGAGGGACATCGCAATAATCCAGTTGGCAAGGTATCTCCAAGGCCTGCGTCGTTATCACAGTCGCAATGTTCGTGGCCGCGCCTTTTTGGTTGGGGATCTCGTCTTGAGAAAAATACAAACCACCGAAGACAGGTATAAACTATCCTCAATATGGGAAGGGCCATTCATTATCGCAGAAGTTACACGGCCAGGTGCCTACCAACTGAAGACTAAAGACGATGCCCTCGTTAGCAACTCATGGAATATAAAACAGCTACGTCCTTTCTATACCTGAGTTTTATACTTTCCTATGTGTACAGTTTTCCTCTGACTCACTACGGCTCTTGTTCCAACCGAATAGTGAGCCAGGGGCTACATGTATTATATGTGCTTTGTCAATAATATACGAGCCTGTTTTGCTTAAGTTATGAAGTTTTGCAACGACTTTGTTATGTTTGCCCGAGTACAGCTTTCTACGATGAACGATTTTATTAAGTTCCTATAGACTAACTCGGCATAAACTATATAGTCAGGTAAAGCTAATGATAACTAAGTCAGAACTTAAAGCTTGGCGGCTTCGCACATATATTTACACATGTCCTTATGTCGATGTTTTACACCGGCAATAGAACTATAGGGCTACTCGGCAAGGGGAAACTCGGTGAATTGCAGAGGAACGCAAAGAGATTTTATACTGGTTCAGGCCCTCGATGTGAGGTAATACCCTACGTCCAGTTGTGGTGTTATTCCTCTGATGGGTTGTGTTGATCGATGATCTTCCTGTGCCCTCATGGGGCACCCTGCCTCCCTTTATATACTAGGGGGTAGGGGTACATGATAAGGATCCCAGCCGGATACGGCCAAGGGATTTCCTTCTTAGAGATAGAAACTTATCTGACTAAGACTACTATTCCTTATCGTACAAGGTAAAGCCTGTCGGGTGCTATCTTATCTCTAATTACATGATTCGGCCCATCCTCTATCCGAGTGGCCCATATGTAGGTGATGAGGTACCCAGGGCCCATGGCCTCCACAGTAGCCCCTAAGACCTTCATAGTTGAGTCAAAGCTGATGCTGAGTGCTCATCCTCCACAGTGAAGATTGCCCGAGTGCAATGCTCCCGAGTACTTTTTGTCCGAATGAGTCTTCTTCCCAAGTCCTGCTTCATGTCAGCTAGCAGCGAGGCTATGAAGGGCTTCATGGAGATATATGAATAGTGTGCGCCGAATAGGCGCACCTATTAGGTGTAGCCCCCGACTTTGTGCTTAATTGTGAAGACAATTAAACATAAAGTCAAAGATCTTTAACCTGGAAGTCTTTCCTGAGTAGTATACTACTGGTATATGAGACTCTTCGGTATCATGTCAACCGGAATAAATTTTATAGTCTTGCCGAGTAGGGAACTACTTGTATGTAGGACTCTTCAACTTCATGTCAGTCGGAATGTGTGTTTATAGTCTTGCCGAGTAGGATGCTACTCGTATATGGGACTCTTTAGCGTCATGTCAGCTGGAAAGGGGGTTTAAAGTCTTTCCTGAGTGGCGTCCCACCCAGAAGCTAGACTCCTCCGCATCATGTCAGCGGGAATGAGAAATTTATAGTCTCTCCCAAGTAGTGCACTACTCGAAAATTAGACTCTTCAGCGTCATATCGGCTGAAATGATGTTGCTCATGGCAATTGTTGGCCAAGCATGTAGGCCGAGTACCACTTTTATGAAAATAAATCCACAGCATGGTCAGGTGTACTCGAGAAAGATACCTGTATCCCCAATTTTAATGAAGACCAGCTTGTGATCCTTGTAAGGATATATCCTTGAGACCTGGTGGATAAAACAGATACCCAAACATATATGTTTAGCAATAAGGCTCTCATGGAGCATATCTGTTTACCTCACGGCTCCTGTTAGTAACACCAGCGCTATAATTTCAACTCAGCCTGCGGGCGGCCCACATGGAGCATGCTACTATAGGAACTCATATCTTGGTGGCCCAACACCGACTGTGTAAGCCCAAGCCCATTTAGTCGACACAGGCTCTATAAATAATGGGGAAAGAGAAAAAGATTCCTTCGTCTTCCCTAAATCAGCCAATCGTTTCATCTTCCGTCTCCACGCCCAAATTTCGCCTTTTGCTTGGCTAGGGTTAGCTACTGTTGTTGTTCCCTGCTCGAACTCTGGCGATTCTAGTCCGCTTCGTCTATTCCAAGCCCCCAATTCGCGTTTCCCCTAAATCTTTCTGCTCCCAACCATGCCGAAAGCTTCGGATCTTGCGGGTGCGCCGGGGAGTGCCTGGCCGACTTCGGATTGCGGCTCGGTGAAACTGAGGCTGCTGGAAAGTCAATTGAAGTTGCCCAATCAGAAGGTGATTGTTGGCGGCCGGCTAAGGGTGAGTCAGTCCCAAATCCCCAATCTGGCGAAACAGTAGTTTTTGCCTCTTCGATCGGGGTTTGTGCCTTCCTTCTTCTGATTTCTTCCGCCGCATCCTTGACTTCTATGGGTTGGAGTTGGTGAATTTGAATCCCAACTCGATTCTTCAAATCTCCATATTTGTCACTCTCTGCGAGTGCTTTTTGGGTGTGGAACCCTATTTTAATTTCTTCAGGCATCTGTTCCACATCAAACCCTAGCCCTCCAAGAATAATGTCAATGTGATTGGGGGGCTGGTCTCCAGTTGAGGAGTGATAGGAAGAAAACATATCTTGATCTCTCCTTGAAATCTTCCTTGAAAGGCTGGCACAAGGAGTGGTTCTATTACACAAATCTAGATCCCTCCTTGCGTCCATTCACCGGCTTGCCACCGGTAGTTTTACCAAATTGGTCAGCAGATCCAACCTTTGAGGAGATGGGCAAAGTGCATCAATTGCTGGAGAAATTGGATAAGCTTAAAGAAGCTGGCCTGACTGGGCCTTGGGTGGCGTGGCGTTTCTTGACTCGGCGCATCCAGCCACTGAAGCTGAGGAGCGCGTTCGGCTGGGATTTCCAAGGCAAACTTGATCCTGACCGAGTAAGCCACAAGTCGGCCAATAAGTTCAAGGTAACCAAGACCCTATTTGGTTACTTCTCCGAGGGGGTGATCGAGACCGAGGACGATAAACGCCGGATTGCTGCTTATAGCTTCCTTAGGCGCCGCCCCATGGTAATCTTCGTCCCTCATCTATGACGAATGCCAGTGGGTCTGTATCTGTGATTGCCCAGCATTATGTGATAGATGTTATTGAATCTTCTGTAGGAATGCGTGGAGTTCGATGAGGACTCCCGCCTGTTGTCAGCCGTTAGAGCGAAGAAGAGGCCAAGGAGCCCTGCCGCTGCCCAACCCAACTCCAAGAGAGCCGGGAAAAAGCCCGTTCTATATCGGGGCGAAGGGGCCATGACGCCGCGTGTCGTGGCAGGAGGTTTGAAGATAAAGGACACCGCCGCCGTGGCGCCCAGGCGATCAAGTCCCAGGTTGGGATCAATACGGCCGAGCTCGACGCTACGAAGCCTAGCGAAAGCGCCGCCGAGTACGCGGTCCGAGCAGGCGCTGCCAAGCACACGGGTGCCTGAGTCAGCCACGCCACCGACGGGGTCGCCTCCAGTTGCCACGCCATCGCCGACTGCTTCGCCGACCAGGCCAACAACCGGGCGCAGCGCTCCACAGGGACCCGGATCGCCCGGCGGGAGACTGAAGTTCTCCAAGAGGTATGCTGCTCCGGATCTTCTGAGATTCTCATCTGTTGTAGTGGTATTTTGATGCCTGTCTTGCGATACAGGAAGCGTGCCGACATCGATCTCAAGGAGACCGCTCCGACCGGTCCTCTTGAAGAGCCCGCCCCAGCCGAGCCGGCGCTTGCGAGCAAACCCGCTGAGCCGGTGGCCAGCCCAGTCACGGAGACTGAGGTGGTCCTAACCGCGGGGTCGCTGGTGCCGCCCGACCAAGGAGCACTTGCTGAGGTTGCCGCCCTAGCCCC
Source organism: Oryza meyeriana var. granulata (assembly GCA_003991445.1). Lineage (NCBI taxonomy): Eukaryota > Viridiplantae > Streptophyta > Magnoliopsida > Poales > Poaceae > Oryza > Oryza meyeriana. The sequence continues at coordinate 58,801 of RYFJ01000699.1, forward strand.
TGAGCCGATGCCCATTGCCGAGGCCGTTGTCGGAGCCCCCGAGTCGACCCCTGAGGCCACAGAGGACGCCGATGTGGGGGCCGGGATCCCGTCTCCATCATGGTCGTCGTCGTCGTCACCGCTGCCGCTGGAGATCCCGAACCTTCCTCGGATTGAAGCTCCTTCGCGTAGGCTCCCTCGGACGTTCACCTGGACGGCGACTAACGGAACCGTGAAGAGTTTCAGGCTTGATGAGGCTGCGGCGAGAAGGGAACACGAAAGCTTGCTTCGTGTCGCCATCACCGGGTCCCAAGGAGTTGGGGTATAATTCTTGTGGCAGAGTCGTGGTGGTCTTCTTGTTTTGACGTCTGACTCCACTCTTGACTTATTCTTTTCCTAAGCAGAAACTTGTCGATCGCAATGAGGAGATGACCGAGATCCTGGTCGAAATGGCCCCCCACCTCGTGGAATTAGAGCAGCTCCGGGCGTTGAAGGCCGAGATGAAGGAGCGCCACGCGGGGAGGGAAGCTTGGCTGAAGGATGCTGCCACCCAGCCCAAGGATGAAAATTGGGCCCAAGCCGGGAAGATCAGAGGTAAGTCCCCCGAATGCGTCTTCCCAACTGAACTCTTGATGTATTTCTCCAGCTGCATTGTTCCCGACTGCCTAGTTGCGTCTTGGCCGCAAGGTTGAGTCCATGACTAATCTGTCGTGCAGCCCTCGAAGCCGAGTTAAAGACCCGAACAGAGGGGGAAGCCCAGCTGAAGGAGGCCGAAGAAGCTAAGGCCGAGCTTGAGAAGGTCAAGGCCGACCTGACAGAGGCCAACGCCGAGCTTGAACGGGAAAAGGCCGAGTTAAAAAAGGCCACCATCAAGCTCGGCGAAGAAAAAGCCGAACTGGAGAAAACCGTAGCCAAGTGGGAGGCCGACTACGAAAGTAAGTCCCCAACCTGATAGTGATCTTAACCAATCCATTAGTCATTCCATCTGCAACCGAGCCTAACAAGTTTACTTGCCGGTGGACCCGGACAGAGATGAGAGCCAATGTCCAGGCCCAATATCGGTTTTACACAGAGGAGATAAGAGTCATCAGGGAGTCACGGGAAGCCCTCGTCGGGTCCGTGAAAGGGCTCCTTAACCTCATAGATCCTAGCCCTGTGGGAACCAGTTGCAGCAGGATCTCCCAAGTAGAGGCGCGTCTTAAGGATGCACCGAGTGCCTTGAAGAAGTACTTGGATGAGCATGTCATTGCCGGCGTGGCCCAGACCCTAGCGATGACCAAATCAATCTACCCGAGGGTAGACATTGAAGCCATCGGGGAGGGGTTTGCTGCGGAGACGACGCCCGAGGAGGCGCTGGAGCTGATAGCCCGGGCGAGGCCGACTGTTGAGATAATCACCTGAGACCTGGGTTTGTAAGAGTAATATATCATGTAGTCGATATATATAAACTTTTGTAGAAAACATGTGTAAATATATGTGCAGTGCCGCCAAGCCTTGAATTACTACTCAGTTGTCATTAGCTTTACTCGAATGTGTAGTCTGCGCCGAGTTAGTCTGTCGGAACTTAATAAAATCGTTCACTGTAAGAAAGTGCACTCAGGCAAATGTGACAGTCGTAGTAAGGCTTCATAACTGGAGTAAGATAGGCTCGTATATTATTGACAAAACACATATAATACATGCAGCCCCCTACTCACTACTCGGTTGATACAAGCGGCGTAGTGAGTCAGAGAAAAATGTACACATGATAAAGTATAAAGCTCAGGTATAGAAAGGACATAGCTGTTCTATATTCCATGAGTTGCTGATGAGGACACCGTCTTCGTTCTTCAGTCGGTAGGCGCCTAGCTGCGTAACCTCGGCTATAATGAATGGCCCTTCCCAAAGTGGGGATAATTTGTGCCTGTCTTTGGTGGTTTGTGTTTTTCTCAAGACGAGATCCCCGACCAAAAAGGTGCGGCCACGGACATTGCGATTGTGGTAGCGACGTAGGCCTTGAAGATACCTTGCTGACTGGATTGTTGCGATGTCGCTTGCTTCTTCCAACTGATCTAGCTCGACCAGTCGGGTATTGTTTGAGACGTCTTCTAAGTAAGCCCGGACTTGTGGAGAGCCGAACTGTAACTCTGTCGGTAGCATAGCCTCAGCACCGTAGACCAGGAAGAAAGGGGATTGCCCTGTTGCCCGACTAACCGTGGTTCTGAGAAACTAGAGAACAGATGGGAGTTCTTGTACACACCGGCCCGCGTATGGTTGTAGTCGGTCGAAAATCCTGGCCTTGATGCCTTGTAAGACCATACCGTTGGCTCGTTCGACCTGCCCGTTGCTCCGCGGGTGTGTTACGGATGCATAACAGATCTTAATGCCGAAATCTTCGTAGAAGTCTTGGAATACGCCGCCCGTGAACTGAGTACCGTTGTCGGTGATGATGCGGTTAGGAACCCTGAATCTGTATAGTATATTCATGATGAAGTCCTTTGCTCATGCCACTGTTATAGTTGCAACGGGTTTTGCCTCAATCCACTTGGTGAATTTATCCACCGCGACGAATAGATGTGTGAACCCTCCTGGCGCTTTCTTGAAAGGCCCGACCATGTCGAGCCCCCATACTATGAATGGCCAAGAAATAGGGATAGTTTGGAGTTCTTAGGCTGGGAGATTTGTTTGTCTTGCGTAGAACTGGCAACCCTCGCACTTGCGAACAATTTCTTTTGCATCTGTTACTGCTGTGGGCCAGAAAAATCCTTGCCGGTAAGCCTTTCCGACTAACGTCCTGGATGTAGCATGGTTGCCACATATACCTGAGTGGATCGACTGTAAGATCTGCTTGCCTTCCTCGGTGGTGACGCAACACATGAGGACACCGGATGCGCTCCTTTGGTACTGTTGACACCGAAAACCCGCCGGGGCCGTTCGGCGTCTTGGTGACACGCGAAGGCCTGGGAGATTTGCTTTTCTCCAGTGCAGGTCCTAAAGATTTGAGGTTAGGCGTGCCAGTCAATTTGACCCTGTAATTGACAAGGAGAAAAACGTTAAATCAATGAGCCAATCGGCTGGAAGCCGATCTAGACTCGTTTCATCGGCCGATGGCCGATAAGCACTGTAGCACTTATACATCGACTAGAAGCCGATGATGGCATGAATAATAACTAATAATAGGCAAACATTAAATTAGCCGATCATCGAAGGGATGCTCAAGAATCGGCTGTAAGCTTGGTAAAGAAAACAAGCAGGATGCGTAAGGAAAGTAAACTACGGGAACTCCTGTCGATCATAGTTTAAAGTTACTGGTATTGCCGCGAAGATACTGCCTGCGCTCGTGCCCGGGTCCCTTGCTCACATCGGCTCCCGAGATCTTCGTCCGCTGTCCATATCCGTGCCCGGGTTCTTACCTAAGCTCGTGCCCGGGTCCTCCCCTGAGGTCGTGCCCGGGAACTTGGTTGGGGTCGAATAAACCAATCGGCTAGCTCTTAGCCGATCGCAACAGTAATGCAGGCAAGGATGTATAACAAGGCAAGCAATAACATAAATGATAAACCATTGATGAGTCCACCGACTACCGAACAGGACACATGGGCATCGGCTGGAAGCCGATGATAAAATAGACAGCAGAATAATAAAGCTATTAAGATAAATTAATGCAGTCAGCTTCAACAGATAACTTATCGCCTAAGCACTCCGATAACAACATCACATAACACCCATTGGCTTATCAAGAGTAAAGCTATTATCATCGGTCTAGTAGATCGGACCCAACCGTTGCAGCACAGACTGATGATGATAACAATACCTCGATAGGCCGATAGATCTAATGCGATCGTGATGTAAAACATGATAACTTACCGGCTATACACCCCGGTAAGACGCCTGCGCATAAAGCATCAACTTAGCAGGAACGGTTTATCGCTAGCAGCTTAGTAGGTCGGACCTAACCGATGCAGCACAAGCTGATGATAAACCGCTCCCAGTAAGCCGATACGATCTACGCACGCGTGATGTGATATACCTAGTCAATCTATGAGATCAAACTGAACTGATGCAGCCATAGATAAAATAAATATACCGTGGTAAGCCGACTACCATAAACCGACTAGAATATCGGACCTAACCGAGGAAGTCCTAGCCGATAGGTAGCCGGGGTGACGAGACTTACCCTCTCGCTGGAGTTCGGACCTAACCGATGCAGCCTAGCTCGAGAAGCAGGATCCCGTCGGAAGGGTGGCGATGCGCCGAAGTTTGTATTGATTGTTGTGTTTTTTACAAGGCACCCGGGCATACGTATATATACCCCGAGTTGCATGAGTCCTTATAGGACACGATACGTGATTTCCTAGTTATAATAGAAAACACTAATAAGACCTGACCGGACACGAGGTCAGGTTTCCTAAAGATAAACACTTGCCTAATTAATATGTACAGTAATTAACTGCCAAACAGCGATCTTCACGGCTCCTCCCTGGATCCGGTCCCTTCTGGATCAATCTCTGTTAGTTGACTGTGACGCTCTCCTTTGACCGAATCTGACATAAGGCCTTACCAAATTTTGGCATTAACAGGTACAGGTCTTCTCCGACTAGTAGAAAGCTTTTGCTTCGACGCTTGATTTGTTCGGCTTGACTACGATCGTCTGGGAGTTCATCGTCCAGGAGAAATTTGACAACAGGGGCTCGCCAGTCTTGACATATGTGCAGCACCTCGTCTGTAGCCGGGGTAGGTTCGCCTCTCGACTGCTCCGGCGGCGGTTTCTTCTTGACTGATGGCTCCATGAGTTGCTCGACAAAGATTCCAGTCGGAACCGCTTCTTGCTTGGATCCCATATTTGCCAGCTCGTCTGCCGCGTCATTGTATTGGCGTAGGACATATGTGATTTCCAGCCCGTCGAACTTGTTTTCCAGTTTGCGGACCTCCCGACAGTATGCCGCCATAGTATCATCGAGACAGGTCCAGTCTTTCATGACTTGGTTCACCACGAGTTGAGAATCCCCGCGCACAACCAGTTGATGTATGCCGAGTGATATAGCGATCCGGAGCCTGTGGATAAGTGCCTCGTACTCGGCGACGTTGTGGGAAGCCGGGAAGTGGATTTGTAGAACGTACTTGAGTTTTTCGCCGGTGGGGGATGTCAATATGACTCTAGCCCCGGCGCTGCCGATCCGTAGAGAACCGTCGAAGTACATTGTCTAGTACTCTAGCTTCACTGTTGCTGTAGGCAGTTGAACTTCTGTCCACTCGGCCATGAAGTCGGCTAGAGCTTGTGATTTAATTGCTGTCCATGGTTGAAAGGTGATATCAAACGCCATCAGCTCGAGTGCCCATTTAGCGATTTGGCCGGTGGCCTCGCGATTATGAAGGACATCCCTGAGTGGAAACGATGTGGCTACCGTGACTTGATGTGCTTGAAAGTAGTGCACCAGCTTTCGGACTGTGATGAGTAGGCCATATAACAGCTTCTGGACTTGCGGATATCTCGTCATGGAGTCGGCAAGCACCTCGCTGACAAAGTAAACTGGCCGTTGTATTTTTTGGATGTGACCCTATTCGGATCGCTCGACCACCAGCACCGTGCTGACTACCTGAGTGGTTGCCGCCAGATACAGCATTAGCGGTTCTTGGGGCATAGGTGACGCCAACACGAGAGGTGATGTGAGAAACTGTTTGAAGTCTTCGAAGGCTTGTTGGGCGTCCGGGGGCCATTGGAAATTGTCCGCCTTTTTGAGTAGCTTGAAGAAGGGCATACCCCGTTCGCCCAGTCGGGAAATAAATCTGCTGAGTGCCGCCATGCAGCCTGTCAGCTTCTGGACGTCCTTCTGGTTAGCTGGGGGAGCCATGTTCATTATGGCGTTGACTTTCTCCGGGTTTGCCTCGATGCCACGATGTGAGATGATGAAGCCGAGTAACTTGCCGGATGGCACTCCGAAGGCGCATTTTTCCGGGTTCAACTTCATCTTGAATTGTCGAAGATTTTGGAAGGTTTCTTCCAGGTCAGCGATGAGGTCTTCTTTGGACTTGGTCTTGATCACCACATCGTCGACGTAGGCTTCCACGTTGCACCCGATCTGAGTGTGCAGACACCGCTGAATTGCCCGTTGATAGGTTGCTCCAGCATTTTTCAAACCGAACGGCATTGTCATGTAGCAGTACGCTCCAAACGGTGTGATGAAAGATGTCTTTAAGCAGTCTTCCTCCCTCAGGCTGATTTGATGGTATCCCGAGTAGCAGTCGAGAAAGCTGAGTAGGTCGCACCCGGCCGTGGAATCTACCACCTGATCTATCCTGGGAAGACCAAATGGATCCTTGGGGGACACCTTGTTAAGATCGGTGTAGTTGACGTACATGCGCCAATTACCATTTTTCTTCTGGACCAGAACTAGGTTTGCCAGCCAATCCAGGTGATAGACCTCCTTGATGAACCCGGCTGCGAGGAGCTTGGTGATCTCCTCCCGAATAGCATCCTTGCGGTCTTGAGCGAAGCGCCACAGCCGTTGCTTGACTGGCTTGGCGTCTGTCTTCACATTGAGGGCATGCTCGATCACCTCCCTTGGTAAGCCCGGCATGTCGGATGGTTTCCATGCAAATATATCCTTGTTGGCTTGGAGGAAGGTGATGAGCGCGTCTTCCTATTTGGGGTTGAGTCCAGTCCCGACTAGGGCAGTCTTGGAGGGGTCGAAAGGGTCCAGGGGGATCTTCTTCGTGTCAGAGTCCGCTAAAATTCCCGACTTTGCCGCCTTTTTTGCCAGAACTTGATCTTGCTCGACTTCTGCTGTGACGGCCTACTGAATGCTATTGCGCCTGACTGCTGCCTCTTGTGATTGAGCCAATTCGCAGCTCTCCTTGTCGCAGGTGAAAGCTTGCTTGACGTCGTTGCGGAGGGAGAGGACTCCTGTTGGCCCAGGCATCTTGAGCACCATATATGTATAGTGCGGTATCGCCATAAATTTGGCGAGTGCCGGTCGTCCGAGTATCGCGTGGTACGCGGTCTCGAAGTCGGTGACCTCGAAGCAGACGTTTTCCGTGCGGAAGTTATCCCGTGTGCCAAGGTTACTGGCAATGTGATCTGCCCGAGTGGAGTTGATGACAGGCCGGGAATTATCCCGTGGAAGGGCGCAGTGCTCGGCCGTAATTCTGAACGAGGAATCTTCATCTCATTCAAAGTCTTGGCGAATAAGATGTTGAGCGCGCTGCCTCCGTCGATGAGGGTTTTCTTCAACCTGATATTTCTGATGACCGGGTCTAGGACGAGTGGGTAGCGTCCCGGGTGTGAAACCTGATCTGGGTGATTTGCGCGGTTGAAGGTAATGGCCATCTCTGACCAGCGCAGGTACTGGGGGGTGTCCGTTGTAGAGACCGTGTTGATGTCACGTGCTGATAGCTTCTGTTTGTGCTTGGACTCGTAGGCAGACGGCCCTTCGAAGATATGGTTGAGCTCGGCTTGAGGACTTGGAAATCATCGGCTGAAACCTGATCTGGATTGTCTTTGTCCTTGTCGACGCCAGATGATGAAGCCTGCTCGGAGGCAAACTTCTTGAGCATGTAGCAGTCTTTGGCCGCATGCTTGCCCGTGGGGTGGAAGGGGCATGGCCCGCTCATGACTTTTTGGTAGTCGTTATTCCGCTGGGGCCGCGACCGAGTGCGCTCCATGTTGGCCACCTCATTGTCCGACTTCCGCTTGCGGCTGCCAGACTTGTTTTGGGATGGCTCGTTGTCGGCTTTTGCCTTCTGATCTTTTTGTCGGGGCTCCTTCTTTTCGTCGAAGGCCTCGGAGACTACTTCGGCCAAGTCGGCGTATTTGTTAGCCATGTCGAAGAGGGCCCGGACTGTGGATGGTGGCTTTCGAGTGAACTTTGCGATGAACGTGGCGTCCTTTACTCCCTTGCGGAAGGTGGCGATGACAGCCTCATCCTTGATGGTTGGAATTTGGTTGTGCTTCTCGGAAAACCTCTTGATGAATTCGCGTAGAGACTTGTTCTTCTTTTGGTGCAGCTGATAAAGATCGTGCTCTGAAGATGGCCTCTCGTAGGTCCCCTGGAAGTTAGCGATGAGCCCCTCCCTGAGTTGTCCCCAGGAACTGATCGACCGCCTCGGGAGGCCTGACAGCCATGTCCTCGCCGAGTCGGCCAGAGCGACTGGGAGGTAGTTAGCCATGGCTTTACTATCACCTCCGGCTATGCGAACCGCCAGGGTGTATACGGTGAGCCAGGACTCGAGTTTGGTTTTGCCGTCGTATTTCTCGATCCCCGTAGGCTTGAAGCCCGATGGCCAGTCAACCTCCTGGAGCTCCCGTGTGAAAGCGGGAATGCCTTCGTCTTCGTCAAGGCTCTGGCTCCGTTTGGGGTGGCGTAACCGCTCGTGGTGGAGACTGAAGCGTTCGTTTTCGTCCTCCATTCTGCGACGCTCATCTTCTTCGCGTTCTTCGCGTCTAGCATTTATGGTATGGCGAAGGTCACGTTGTAGTCGGACTCGGAGGTCTTGATTGGGTCGGCGGTCGAACTGGTGGCGCCGCCGGTTGTTGTTGGTGCCGCCGAGTGAGGTTTGTCGGGACTCCTCGCGTGGCCGACTAGAGCTAGCTGCCCGGCATAGAGTTGACGCAGATAATCCTACCGCCGGAGAACCCGACCGATTGGTTGCTATAACTGTGTCACCCGACTGTTGTTGCTGTTGACAGGCGGTAGCTGTGATCATTGCCTTGATCTTGGCGATAGTCGGGGTGGCCTGGTGGTTAGGCCCGAGCTGGAGTGTCTCCAGTAGGGTTGCGGTGGCCACGACGTTCTGTTGTGGCATGACGAAGATGTCGTGGTCGCCGACTTTGGTTTGGAGGATCTGCTGCTGGGCGACTCGCCTAGCCTGTCACAGCCCGTCATTGCGAGCCTCGCGGTTGGCTTCCTCCTGTTGTCTTAGTCGGCGGTCCTCCTCTTGTTGTTCCTCTTGCGCTCGGTGAATTTCCTGTGGGGGTGTTGATGCCATGAAGATTTCACAGGGGATGAGGAGACCCGCTAAACTAGTGTCCGAACCAGAGTTCGAACTGGTGTCCGACTGGGAGTCGGAGTCCACGTAGTTGAGTGGAGTAAGAATCGCCCCGATTATCCTAGATCCAATCTGAAACGGCCCAGGGCCATGTCCAAACTAAAGCGCAGGAGATCGGGAGTGCCGCACGGGATGTGGTTGTGTGACGTTGCTGAATCCGAGTGGGAAATTGAGGATCTCCCTCCTTCCTTGCCCGACTTGAGTTGACTCTAGGCCTGACTCGGGCCGAACGCCGGCAGAGAGAGTTGTCCCGTGGCTTGGCGATGCAGAGAGTTGGTGCTGCGGCTTGATGATGATTGTCGCCGCATCTGGTGGGCCGACTGGCGGGGAGTCGGCTAATTCCTCGGCCGGTTGGATTGGATCTGCTTCGGCCAAGGTCAGATTGCCGATCTGGTCAGCGATGAAGTCGAGGCTTCCGAAGGAAATTACGTCTCCGGGGGAGAACTTGTTGCCGTTGACTCCTCTTGTTGGATCCATCGAGATCTTGGATGAGAAACTCGCCGGAGCCCGTACCTGGTGCGCCAACTGTCGATGTTTTACACCGGCAATAGAACTATAGGGCTACTTGGCAAGGGGAAACTCGGTGGATTGCAGAGGAATGCAAAGAGATTTTATACTGGTTCAGGCCCTCGATGTGAGGTAATATCCTATGTCCAGTTGTGGTGTTATTCCTCTGATGGGTTGTGTTGATCGATGATGTTCCCGTGCCCTCATGGGGCGCCCTGCCTCCCTTTATATACTTGGGGGCAGGGGTACATGATAAGGATCCCAGCCAGATATGGCCAAGAGATTTCCTTCTTAGAGATAGAAACTTATCCAACTAAGACTGCTATTCCTTATCATACAAGGTAAAGCCTGTCGGGTGCTATCTTATCTCTAATTACATGATTCCACCCATCCTCTATCCGAGTGGCCCATATGTAGGTGATGAGGTACCCGAGGCCCATGGCCTCCACACCTTACAAAAGTTTATATACACCGACTGCACGATGGATTGTTCTTACATACCCAGGTCTCGGGTGATCACCTCTACAGTTGGCCTCGCCTGGGTTATCAGCCCCAGCGCCTCCTCAGGCGTCGTCTCCTCGGTGAACGCCTCTCTGATGGCTTCAATATCTGCCCTGGGGTAGATTGACTTAGTCATCGCCAGGGTTTGGGCCACGCCGACAACAACACCTTTGTCTGAGTACCTCTTCAGGATACTCGGAGCTTCGTTAAGGCACGCCTGCACTTGGGAGACCGTGTTGGAGCTGGTTCCACGTATTGAGTGATCCATGATGTCAGGGGCCCTTTCCACGGACTCGGCAAGGATCTCCCGTGACTCCTTGACAACCTTTATCTCTTCTGCAAAAGCTTGAAATTGGATTTGGGCATTGGCTCTAGTAGCTACCCGGGTTCATCAACAAGTAAACTTGTTAGGCAAAATTACAGATAGAGTACTTAATGGATTGGTTAAGATCATGGTCAGAGCGGAGACTTACTTTCATAGTCGGCCTTCCATTTGCTTTGGCCTTCTCCAGTTCAATGCCTTCCTCCTTCTGAGCTTGGCGTTGGCCTTCTTCTCCGAGCTGGCTTGGTCCTTTTCAAGTCCCATGTCTTCTCACTCGCCTTGGCCTCTCGGCCTCCTTCAGCTTGGCTTCCCCGTCTGTTCGACGTGTTCAACTGGCTTCGAGGACTGCACATCAGAATAATCAAGTACTCACATTGCGTCCCGACACAATTGGGATCGGGAACAACATGCTGGGAGAAATATACTAAGGCTCAGTTAGGAAAGCCGTATTCAGGAGACTTACTTCCAATCTTCTTGGTTTGGTCCAATTTTTTGTCCCTTGAGGCTGATTAACGCTCCTTCAGCCAGGACTCCTCTCCTAGCTACGTCGCTCCATTCGCCTTAAGGTTTGGAGCTGGTCCAATTGTTGGAGTTGGGGAGCGAGGCTGGTCAGGACTCATTCATCTGTCTGAGCGTTCGATGATTCTTCTGCTCAGAACAAACAGGGCAAAGACAGAGCAAAGCAGAGTCATGCGTCAGAATTATGTCCAAAGGAAGACCGACAAGAGCCTGTCACGGCGTAAATCATACTGAACTCCCCAGACGCAGCCAACGGGCGGCGGGAGCAAGGCTTCGCGCTCCTTCTCTGCTGTACAGCTCATCATGCACATACTTTTTCGCTACAGGAGGTTGCAAGGTTGGTTCTGATCATTGGGAGCTACCCAAGCGAAAAGTTCTCGGGAGCTTGCGGGGAGGAGCTTCAAGCCTGGGGAGGTCTGGTCTTTTCGAAGACGACGACGACGATGACGACGGTGACAAGGATGGCGACGGGGTCCTGGCTCTCAACTCGGCGGCCTCCGGGGCCCCAAGGTTAGCTCGGGGGTTGGAGCAACAGCTTCAACATCCGTCCCTTGGTCGGCAGGTGTCGGCGGCCCTGCAGTCGGGATGATCTTAGTTTCTACAACTGAGACTGTCACCGGCTCAGCAGGTATGCTCGCTAGCGCTGGCTCAGCTGGGGCTGGCTTGACAACGGGTGTGGCTGGAGTGGTCTCCTTGAGATCAATGTCGTCTCGCTTCCTGCGTAACAGGTCAAACATCAAGACGCAACCATTCCGAACAAGATTTTCAGAAGATTCAGTGCAACCTACCTCTTGGAGAACTTGAGCTTCTGTCCAGGGGATCCGGAAGTCGGCACTGGAGGGCCGCTGGCTATCAGGCTGATGGTAGTTGGCGGCGGTGTTTTCGTCCTGGTCGGCCCGTTCATGGTGCGGCCTGCTGGGTGCCCGGGTACTCGGTGGTGCCATCCCTGGGCTCGATGTTGCTGAGCCTGGTAGCGCTGAACTTGACCTCATACTCGGTGGCGCTCTTCTTGGGCTCGATGTTGCTGAGCCTGACCGTGCCGGTCCCGGTCTGGGGCTTGATGGCCTAGGGGCTGCGCTGGTGGTGTCTCTGATTTTGAGGCTCCCGGCGGTGGCACTCGGCCTGATAACTTTCTTCTTGCCCTCATCTACGACAGGCCTTTTCCCGGCTCTCTTGGAGTCGGCTGGGCAGCAGAAGGACTTCTCGGCCGCTTTTTCAATTTCACGGCCGACAAAGTTTGGTAGTCTTCATCAAACTCCTTACATGTCTGCAAGCAGTTCAACAATATACATCACATATCACAGAAGCAATCAAGAATACAAGCTTATAGGCACTCATCACATATGAACAGCAAGGGTTACCTCTGGACAAGGCCGTTTTTGGCTGTAAGCCACGACAGAGCACTTTGCATCTTTGGTTTCAACCACCCCATTGGAGAAATAACTGAACAGCACTTCGGTCACTTTGTGCTGGTTAGCCAGATCTTGGCATTCTCGGTCGGGATCGTCCCTCCCCTGGTAATCCCAACAGAATTGGCTTCTTAGCTTGAACGGCTAGATGCGCCGGGTCAAGAAATGCCTGGCCACCTAGGGATTGGTCAGACCGGTGTTCTTCAGCCTATCTAGTCTTTCAAGCAACTGATGCACTTGGCCCATCTCCTCAAAAGTTGGCACTGATGACCAATCGAACGAGACCACCAGAGGCAAACCAGTGAATGGAGGCAGAGAGGGTTCCAGATTAGAACAATAGAACCACTCCTTATACCAACCTTTCATGGAAGTTTTCAAAGGAAGATGAAGATATGTCCTTTTCATTTCACTCCTGAGCTGGATACCGCCCCCCCCCAATCACCTGGACCTTGCTCTTGGAGGGCTGGGGCTTGATGTGGAACAAGTGTCTAAAAAGATTTAAATGGGGTTCCACACCCAAGAAACACTCACAAAGAGTTACAAATATAGAAATTTGCAAGACTGGGTTGGGATTCAGATTCACCAACTCCAATCCATAGAAGGCAAGAAGACGGCGGAGGAAGTCAGAAGATGGAAGAAATAGACCTCAGTCGAAAAAGGAGGCGAAAACAATAGTCTCATCGAGTGGGGCTCTAGAACTGATTCACCTTCTGCCGGGTGCCAACGGATGACATCGTGGCTTTGCAGCCGTAGCAACTTCTCCAAGTGCTCCAGCTTGGATCGATCGCAATCCGAAATCGACCATGCCTCATCTGATGCCCCCACGAAATCTGAGGCCCTCGAAATGGTTGAGGACGAGAGGATTTGGGGGAAATGTTGCTGGAGGTTTGGAATGGACGAGGAGGAGCAGAATTGCCCGAGTTTCAGTGGGGAAGAGCGAGCAATGGCGAACCCTAGCGAAGCGGGGGGTAAAATTTCGGTGCAGAGATTGGAAGACAAAACGATTGGTGGATTGGAGAAGATGAAGGAATCTTTTCTCGCTCTTCCCGCCTTTTATAGAGCCGTTTTCGATTCGTGGGCTTGGGCTTACACAGTCAGTACTGGGCCACCAAGATATGAGTTTCTACAGTACCACGATCAATGTGGGCCGCTCGCTGGCTGTGTTAAAATCATAGTGCTGGTGCTACTAACAGGAACCGATGAGGTAAACAGGTATGCTTCATGAAGGCCTAATTGCTGAACACATGTGTTTAGGTATCTGTCTTATCCACCAGGTATTGAAGATATACCCTTATAAGGGTCACAAGCTGGTCTTCATCAAAATTGGGGACGCAGGTATCTCTCAAGTACACCTGGCCACATAATGGATTAAATTTCATAAAGTGGTGCTCGGCCTACATGCTTGGCCAACAGTTGCCATGAGCAAATATCTTTCCAGCCGACATGACGCTGAGGAGTCTAACTTCCGAATAGTGCACTACTTGGGAGAGACTATAAATATTATTTCCAGCTGATATGACGCTGAGGAGTCTAACTTCCGAGTGGGACGCCACTCGGGAAAGACTATAAACAACTTTTCCAGCTGACATGAAGTTGAAGAGTCTCATATATGAGTGGCATGCTACTCGGCAAAGACTATAAATTATTTCCGGTTGACATGATACCGAAGAGTCTCATATACCAATAGTATACTACTCGGGAAAGACTACAAGGTTAAAGATCTTTGACTTTATGTTTAATTGTTTTCACAATTAAGCACAAAGTCGGGGGCTACACCTAATAGGTGTGCCAATTCGGTGCACACTATGCATACATGTACATGGAGCCCTTTATAGCCTCGCTGCCAGCTGACATGAAGCAGGACTGGGGAAGAAGAAGCACTCGGATAAAGAGTACTCGGGAGCAATGCACTCGGGCTATCTTCACCATGGAGGATGAGCACTCGGCATCGGCTGTGACTCAACTATGAAGGTCTCAAGGGCTGCTGTGGAGGCCATGGGCCCCGGGTACCTCATCACAACCATATGGGCCACTCGGATAGAGGATGGGCCTAGCCTTGTAATTAGAGATATGATAGAACCCGGCAGACTTTGCCTTGTACAATAAGGAATATACAGTCCTAGTCGGGTAGGTTATATCTCTAAGAGGAATTCCCTTGGCTATAATCTGGCTGGGACTCCTACCTTGTACCCCTGTCCCCTAGTATATAAGGGGAGGCAAGGCGCCCCATGAGGGCAGAACAATACACATCCTCAAAGGAATACATCACAACTGGACGTAGGGTATTACCTCACATCAAGGGCCTGGACCAGTATAAAACCTCCCCGTGTTCCTTTGCAATCCACCGAGTTTCGATCCGACGAGTAGCCCTATATTCATATTACCAGTGTAAAACATCGACACACGGTTTTGGAAGCTGAAGCATTTTGGCAGATTGGGGGAGAAAGGAGAATCTTTTCTCTCTCCCACTGTTTTATAAGGCCTGCCCACGTTAGCGGTCTTGGGCCGGCTTGCTTGGCAATGGGCCATAAGATATGAGTTTCTAAGTAGCATGTCCTAGTGGGCCGACCGCTAACTGTGTTAAAATCACAGTATAGATACGATTTTACAGAGACCAATCAAAATAATCAGAAATGCTTCATGTTAAGCCTAATTGCTGGACACATATGTTTAGATATCTAAATTATTTGACAGGTATTGAGGATATATCCTAATAAGGATCAATAGCTGGTCTCCATTAAAATTAGAGATGCAGGTTTCTCTCAAGAACACCTTACCACATATTGGGTTAAAATCTATGGAGTGGTACTCGGCTTATATGCTTAGCCAGATTGCCGTGAGCAAAAAAATGTTTCTAGCTGATATGACGCTGAAGAGTCTAATTTCTGAGAAATATAGTACTCAGAAACAATTTAAAGGTTAAAGATCTTTGACCTTATGTTTAATTGTTTCACAATTAAGCACAAAGTTAGGGGCTACACCTAATAGGTGCGCCTATTTGTGGCACACTATTCATATTTTTCTATGAAGCCCTTCATAGCCTCGTTGCTAGCTGATTGAAGCGGGACTTGGAGAAGAAGCACTCGGACAATGAGTACTCGGGAGCAATGCACTCCTGAAATCTTTACCAAGGAGGGTGAGCACTCAGCACTAGCTGTGACTCAACTATGAAGGTCTTAGGGGCTACTGTGGAGGCCATGGGCCCCAGGTACCTCATGGGAAGCTTTCTGGCCACTCGGACAGAGGATAGGCCCTATCCTATAATCGGGGATGCAACAAGTTCGGTGCATATTACCTTGTATGATAAGGAAAGTGATATAGTCCTAGTCGGGTATGTTGTATTCCTAGAAGGAAATTCCTTGGTCAAGCCCCGATTGGGATTCCTACCTTGTAACCTTGTCTCCTCAGTATATAAGGAGAGGCAAGGAGCCCCCTGGGGCAGAACAGAATCTCACCAGAGAAACCTCAAAGGCAATACACCACAGCTAGAAGTAGGGTATTACCTCACATCGATGGCTTGAACCAGGATAAATTGTTTCGTGTTCCTTTGCAGTCTATTAAGTTTAGGTCTCACGAGTAGCCCCATATTATTATTGCCAATACAAAACATCGACAAGCCTTTTGATTTTGGTCCGACTTTACAAACTTCTCTTGAAATGTTTCATTCACATCCTTTAGGCTAGCGATTGATCCATTGACTAAAGTGAGCCCTTTGGTCAATTTCTCAACCTTCTTCTTCTCCTTAGCAAAATTCGCCTCAAAGGCAAGGTTTCTCTCCTTCTCAAGGATGAGCAAGTCCTCTTGCATTTCAAGAGATTTTTCTTTTCCCTCCAATGCCTTCATAAGTTTTTCCAATTGCACCATGGCCGGCTTGCTAAAACCCTTGAGCACATCATCCATATCATCCTCACTTTCATCATCACTAAGATCATCATCATCATTAGGAGAAAATTGGATGGAGAATTTACCTTGCGCCCTTGTGCCATGAGGCAAGTAGGCTCATAGTAGTCATCGTCGCTCAAGTTGTCGAAGAGATGCTCCTTCAAGGACGACGATGACTTGATAGCAATTGTGGCAACTTCAGCTTCATTGCCTTCTTCCTTGTGGTCGTCCTTATCGTTGGAGAACCATTCCTCCCCAATGTGAGCACGCCCAGTTTTCTTCTTGATCACTTTGGACTTCCCACCCTTGTTCTTGAGATTGGGGCCATCAGCGATGAATTGCCCATACTCCTTGCATTCATAGCGTGCCCTCTTCAATTGCCCTCTTGCTTTGTCATCATCCTTCTTGTCCTTCCCAAAGCTACCCCGACGAACGAAATGCTTGAACTTGCACCCCACAAAAGCTAACTCTTCATCATCACTTTCGGAATCGCTTGAGCCTTGCTCCTTCATGGCCTTCAATGCAACTTCCTTGTTCTTGGCTATTGCGGCATTCTTGGCGAGTTGCTTGACCTCCTTGGCTTCCCCCTCCAAGAGCTCATGTGAGATGATCCTTGAAAGGGCATCGCTTGGGGTGAGCCTCTTGAAGTTCTTCATCTCCCGGATGAGAGTGAGCAAAGTGGGGTTCCTTAGGGTGATCACGCGGAGAAGCCTCCTAACGACAACATGATCAGTCATGTCCTCACCACCAAGACTTCAAATCTTGTTGACGATGACCATCATATGGTCGTACATCTCTTGTGGCGTACATCATTCTCCATCACGAACTGCCCAAGTTGCCCTTCAAGCAACTCAATCTTCGACTCTCGCACACCAGGTGATGCGCCTGGGTGCCCGATCTTCCGATATATTCGATTTGGCAATGTGTGGACGTTCACGTTTTGAGGCTTCTGATAAGCAGATCGTCACCTCGCACTCACTACACCCGCGCGTCTTGTCGTTATCAGCCACGCTGTCACGCAGTTGACCTAACCACGAAGGTTTTGTTCTAGCAAACAATCGAAGAAATTTGCAAGAACAAGGAAGAACACAATCTGAAATTGCAGATGAATGTTTAGCACACGAAGTTGGGGTTTTACAAACCGATCTAGACAGTGAAACTGCAATGGCAGAATAATCTAAGCAAAACTCGACACTAAACAACGATGGCTACAGTATATATATGAGTTGGGACGTCCTAGGGTTAACCTTAGGGTGCACACCCCTTGAGCTTAGCGCACGACACAATTACAAGGCCTAAGGCCCAAAACAGACTCGGACTGGAAGAGGTACATGTCTTGTTTCAATGATTCCGAAGAGCTCAAGAGGAATTTTGATGTGGGACTAAAACCATCTGAAAGTAGACTCCATAAGCTTTCCAACAAGTACTTATGGGCCCCAAGAGTCCTTCTAGATCAGCGGTTAGGTCCGTTTGAAGTTGATGCTGTCAGGAGACCTGAATCCGAATCCAAAACGTGCAGAACTTCATCTCTTGCCTTCTATGGACCAAAAGTGACGTGGTGATGTAGGAGTAGACTTGGATAAGGTCTTGATTTGGTCCCCAATTAACTTCTTTGATCATCCATGCGTTCCTTGCGCTCGGTCTCTTTCCCTTTACCCAAGCAACTATCTCTGCAAACGAGAACACACAAAACTCGTGGTGCAGTAACGCCCATTCAAATATATAACACGTAAATCTTACGTAGAAAGCATGCACCTTTGATTGATGAATACATAAGATAGCTATGGTCATATCCGAGCTAGTGATGTCCTCATCATCCTCCCCTTCTTGATTGGAAACCGTCCGCGGTTTCACCTTGTCATTAAGCCTGATGAACATATCTTTATTTTTCACAACATAGGTTGAGGCAGTGTTGTGCGTATGGTTGGATTCTGAAATTTTTAAACACAGAGAACACTTTGTAGTGTCATGCAGCTCACAACACTCCCCTTCTTGCAAGCCAACCTGCAACTCATTTAAACAACTAGAGGAACTAGATAGAGAATTATTTATACTCATGCGGTCCCCTAGACAAGACATATCATTATGAAAATGAGATATATTAAAATTCAAACAAATGTATACTCTATGCACATTATATTCTCCTTTATTATCATAATTGCCAATAACATGAAAAATCACATGAGAAGGATATGACAAATCAGATCTAGCAAATAATTTCTTCTCTAAACAATTGAGTGGACAAAGATCATCAAATTGAATATAGCCCCAAGTATTCAAAGAAAGCAATCTAAGCTCTTCATTCTCGCTAGCATGTGAACAACATGTCTAAAATCAGCATATGGTGGTTCAACAACATTACTAACATGTTCATTCACTAGTTGTGGCATGGATATAAGTGAAGCATTGCACAACTCTTCTTTATCACAAGAAATAGGAACCAAATCATCGTGTGACAAAGGTAATTTAACACACGATTCCACTGGTGATTGTTGTAAACTAACATGATTAGTGGACATATATAGCATATCAGAATTGTCCATACCTTGAGTGAATGTAGCACCATTTCTGTTACCTTTGTTCTCATTTTCAAAAACTGTAGTTGCACTCTTAATTAAATCATCTTGAAACATGCATGGAACAACAGGTGGATCTTCTTTCTCTATGTCTTTCTTCGTTTCCTCTACTTGCTCCATTTGCGTGCTCAGAACCCGCTGAACAATAATGCTCCTATAGTTTACCGTGTCATCACCACTTAAAACCTGACCCTCACTGTCGTCGTCATGGGTGTTGTCCAAGGCAGTAACATCATCAATGTCTTCTTCCACATCTGAAGTGCTAATGTAACCTCCATCTTCTGTGGCAATGTATACTCGTTGGCTAGGACAATTCCTCTGCAACTGTCCAATCCCATGGCAGTGGTGGCACTGAAGTCCAGAAGTGCAGCCCGTGGATGCGACAAATGAAGAACTCTTGACGGGTACCTGCATAGAAGTTTTACCTAAGGCCGACGGTGGTGACGGCGTTGCTGCAGTAGCAGCGGCGGCAGGGGAAGAACGCATGCTCGCTGGTGGTGGCGCTATACGATTACACGAAGAAGGGAATGACTTAGTTGATCCTGCAGTTGTCGTTGTTCATGGCGTGAAGGAAACGCCAAAGTTGCTCTGGTTCCTCTGTTGACGTCCCTGCAATTCTTTCTCTGCAAGCATAGCAAGCTAGAACAAACGATTGATAGTACTATATTCCTTATAATCAACAATATCCTGAATTTCACGCCTCAAACCATCATAAAAATGATATATTTTATCCTCTGTATCCTCTACTACCCCACAACAAACATGCTAATTTGTGGTTCTTGATAGTATTCTTCTATAGACTTATCACCTTGGTTTAGGCGTTGCAACTTTTTTCGCAAATCTCGTTTGAAGGATGGAGGAATAAATCTACCCCGCATAGCTCGCTTCAGTCTATCCCATGTGTTAGGTTCTAGGCCAGATTTAACTAGTTCACTCCACCAAATAATAGCAAAGTCCTTGAACTCACTAATTGCTTGCCTAACCCTATGAATTTTAGGAACTAGATGGGAATTAAACTTCTGCTCTACTGTCATCTCCCAATCTAAATAAGCCTCAGGGTCATATTTTCCAGAAAAGGAAGGCAAGGTAAATTTATCTTTAGCAAAAGAATCATCATTACCTCGCCCTTGGTGGCGGTTACCTCCCATACCTTGCCGGTTGAATCGCAACCGTTGTTGTAGGCGCTCGTCACAAAGTTTAGCACGTGCATCGCTATTGTCGGCTTCTTCCTCTTCATTACCTCCGTCATCATCAACAAGTAGTGGTGTTGGGTGACGGTTTCCTACCAGCTGCTCGATGCTATTAGTGAGGGTGGTAATGCTCCCCACTATAGCCTGGAGGTCTTCCCGCATAGCATTCGCGGCAGCTATATTTTCCTTAATCTTTTGATCCAGCTTAGTGATCTCCTCTTTTGAAGCACAATCACGAAATCATTCACCTCACCTACCATGGTTTGTAGAAAATAGAAAACAAACAGCACAAAAGTATGATCCCTATCAACTACTAGACACTAGAACACACTCTCAAGTGTCTTACCTTGCTCTTACAAGAATCTTACCAATTGAAGAAGGCGGTACGACTCGGAGAGGTGGGATGTTTGACGATGGCAGGGATGTGATTGCGAGGATCATCCTGTACTGACCAGAAGTGTGTGGATCTCGGAAGGCAGTGTATTGTAGCAAGGGTTAGCAAAATTCAATAACAGAATAGCAAAGCTAAATAAGTGTCCCAAATACTTGCAGCAGTCGTTGGCCGAGACACGTTCCTAGAATCAGCCTAATAAGCAAGAGTAAGAAACGAAAGACTTAGGACAACTCTCTCTCACCAGGTCTCTCGAATATCTTCGAAGATCAGCTCAGCAAGACTGCTTACTGAAAACAGCTCTCTATCCTTCTCTTTTTTTCTTCTCCTTTTTTTCTTTTTTTTCCTTCTAGGAGTACACCTAGTACACAAGAAGCAACCACAAAAATTAGCAGCTCGATATAATGCACGAAGTGACCTTGGAAAAACACACAGAGGGGCTCTGAAAAGCGTGCTGGAACTTCGGAGCTTGAAAACTCAGTCTTGCAGGCCAAATTTCATGATTTTAGATCGGCCGAACCTGATGAAGTAAGGGAAGAGCGGATGTAAAACTTTCTGTAGATGTCCACATATATAAAGTTTGCCCAATTTCGAGTCTATATGCAAAAGTTATGGCTGTTTTAAGACAGGTAGCGCGAACTAGGATTTCGCAGCTCAACCCTGTTGCTCCGGCTAGAGTATAAGTGCCAATAGGTCAAGCGGGCCTAACAAGGAGGCTAGCAACGCGGGGTGATTGACACAAGGTGGCTTGCAACCTATCTAAAAAGGCTTGCAAAAGCGGGTTAAAAGCTAAGGCGGCTTGCAGTCCGAAACCGAGTAGAACTCGATCTCTCAAGGTAGGCTCTCGCGCAACGAACAGCTAGAACTAGAACCATGAACACGACTCTAAACCAGCGACCACTAACTTGACCTAGGACATAGACTCAACAAAGCGAAACTGAAATAAATTTTGCAAAGGCACAAAGGGGTTTGGACAGGGGATAAACCAAACACGACGAAGAACATGGTGGTAATAAATTTTTGGGTTTTCTGGACTCTAGGTAAGGGAAAACAAAACTTAACAGAAGGAAACACAGATGATACCTATTAGGCAACCTGATGCTTTGATACCACTTGATGCGCCTGGGTGCCCGATCTTCCGATAGGTTCGATTGGCACATGTGGACGTTCATGTTTTAAGGCTTTCGATCAGTAGATCGTCACCTCGCACTCGCTACACCCGCGCGTCTTGTCGTTATCAGCCATGCTCTCACGCAGTTGACCTAACCATGAAGGTTTTGCTCCTGCAAACAATCGAAGAAATTTGCAAGAACAAGGAAGAACACAATCTGAATTGCAGATGAATGTTTAGCACACGAAGTTGGGGTTCTACAAACTGATCTAGACGGTGAAACTACAATGACAGAATAATCTAAGTAAAACCCAACTCTAAACAATGATGGCTACTGTATATATATGAGTTGGGACGTCCTAGGGTTAACCCTAGGGCGCACACCCCTTGGGCTTAGCCCACAACACAATTATAAGGCCCAAGGCCCAAAACAGACTTGGACTGGAAAAGGTACGTGTCTTGTTTCAATGATTTCGGACAGCTCAAGAGGAATTTTGATGTGCGACTAAAACCATCTGAAAGTAGACTCCATAAGCTTTCCAACAAGTACATATGGGCCCCGAGAGCCCTTCTGGATCAGTGGCTAGGTCCGTTTGAAGTTGATGCTGTCAAGAGGCCTGAATCCGAATCTAAAACGTGTAGAACTTCATCTCTTGCCTTCTATGGACCAAAAATGACGTGGTGATGTAGGAGTAGACTTGGGTAAGGTCTTGTTTTGGTCCCCAATCAACTTCTTTGATCATTCATGCGTTCCTTGCACTCGGTCTCTTTCCCTTCACCCAAGCAAGTATCTCTGCAAACGAGAACACATAAAACTCATGGTGCAGTAATGCCTGTTCAAATATATAACACGTAAATCTTATGTATAAAGCATGTACCTTTGGTTGATGAATACATAAGATAGCTATGGTCATATCCGAGCTAGTGGTGTCCTTATCACCAGGGGATCCTTCATGCGCCAATTAAAGCGTATCCCAAATCCTCCTTGGCCTCCTCAAGTTGATCCACCTTGTTGAACTCCTCGGGGCTCAAAGAGTTGAGGATGATGCTTGTGGCTTGAGTATTGCAGAGGATGAGAGCCTCTTGAGCCGGTGTAAGATCCTCTCCCTCCTCCGATGCATCCATCAAACCTATGCACACAATCTTCTATACGCTAGGATGCAAAGAGATTAGATACAACTTCATCTTGTGCTTCCTCGTGCAATAGAATGTCCCGTCAAAATGGAGAGTGTCGATGTTTTACACCGGCAATAAATATATGGGGCTACTCGGCGGATGGAAACTCGGTGGATTGCAAAGGAACACAAGGAAATTTTATACTGGTTCAGGCCCTCGATGTGAGGTAATACCCTACGTCCAGTTTGTATGTATTCCTTTGAGGATATACGGTGGTAGTTCTGATGAACTGTATGGCCGTGTGCTTCTATGAGCTCTTCTGCCCTCATGGGGCGCCTGCTCTCCCTTATATACTGGGGGACAAGTTTACAAGGTAAGGAGTCCCCATCGGATTCGACTAGGAGAATCTCCCCTTAGAGATATAAGCACCGATAGGACTGTATATTCCTTTCTATACAAGGCGAAGTCCTGCCGAATCTAGCTATATCTCTAATTACAAGGCTATGGCCCATCCTCTATCGAGTGGCCCATATGCTTGTCATGGGTACCCGGGCCATGGCACCCACAGTAGCCCGAGACCTTCATAGTTTTGAAACATCACAGCTGATGCCGAGTGCTCATCCCTCCACGTGTAAGTCTTTCCGAGTGCATTGCTCCCGAGTACTCTTGTCTGAGTGCTGCTTCTCCCGAGTCCTGCTTGATGTCAGCTAGGCGCGAGGCTTAGAGCCCCTGAAGGTCTCATGTAGCATGTTGGAATAGTGTGCGCCGAATAGGCGCACCTATTAGTGTAGCCCCGACTTTGTGCTTAATTGTGAAAACAATTAAACATTAAGTCAAAGATCTTTAACCTTGTAGTCTTTCCCGAGTAGATTACTACTGGTACATGAGACTCTTCGGTATCATGTCAACCGAATATGATTTATAGTCTTGCCGAGTAGGGAACTACTCGTATATAGGACTCTTCGACTTCATGTCAGTCGGAATGTGCGTTTATAGTCTTGCTGAGTAGGATGCTACTCGTATATGGGACTCTTCAGCGTCATGTCAGCTGGAAAGCGGGTTATAGTCTTTCCGAGTAGTATACTACTCGAAAATCCGAACTCGTCAGCTTCATGTCAGCTGGAAAAGGTTGTTTATAGTCTTTCCCGAGTGGCGTCCCATTCGGAAGTTAGACTCTTCAGCTCTCAGCTGAAGAATGTTTATAGTCTTTCCCGAGTAGTATGCTACTTCGAAAGTTAGACTCCTCCGCATCATGTCAGCGGGAATGAGAATTTTATAGTCTCTCCGAGTAGTGTACTACTCGAAAGTTAGACTCATCCGCGTCATGTCAGCGGGAATGAGAATTTTATAGTCTCTCCCGAGTAGTTACTACTCGAAAGTTAGACTCATCGCGTCATGTCAGCGGGAATGAGAAATTTATAGTCTCTCTCGAGTAGTGCACTACTCGAAAGTTAGACTCTCAGCGTCATGTCGGCTAGAATAATGTTGCCAATGGCAACTGGTGGCCGCGCGATATAGGCGAGTACCCACTGTATGAAAAATAAATCCATTACGTGGTTAGGTGTACTCGAGAGAGATACTGTATCTCCAATTTCAATGAAAGACCAGCTTGTGATCCTTGTAAGGATGTATCCTCGAGACTGGCGGATAAGACAGATACCCAAACATATATGTTTAGCAATAAGGCTCTCATGAAGCATATCTGTTTACCTCATCGGCTCCTGTTGGTAGCACCAGCGCTATAGTTTTAACTCAGCCTGCGGGCGGCCCACATGGAGCATGCTACCGTAGGAACTCATATCTTGGTGGCTGCTACAAATAAGCCGCCTGAGCCGACCTATCTAGCATAGCTCTAGGAGTATCATCCATCGCATGTAGGATGAGTTTTTTGGTGTTGGTAAACACAATCAGCTAGAGAAATCCTTATTCGCAAGCCTTTCGACTTACGTTTCTGGATGCAAACTGGTTGCCACATGTACCCGAGTAGGGTATGTTGCAGGATCTGCTTGCCCTCCTCAGGTTGTGACGCAGTGCATGAGAGAACTCCGGATGCACTTTGACGATGTAAGTCTTCTCTGACTTGGGAAAAGCCGAACAAGGTACCCGAACCTTGCATTAGCAGAGGGTTCGCTGGTGACCCTCATGGGCGTACTATCAACAGAGTTATAGCCAAGCTAGGCACCCGAATCTTGCATTAGCATAGGATTTCGGCTGGCGACCCTCATGGGGCGTACCCAACCTGACAGAGTTGCGGCCAAATAAGGTACCGAACCTAGCATTAGCGTAGGATTCGGCTGGCGACCCTCATGGGGCGTACCCTACTTAGCCGAGTGGTACACAGCCCCGACTAGCGCCGGAGGCCGGTTATTAGCTCGCATGGAGCGTAGCCGAGGAAGATGACGTCCCGACTGGCGCAAGTACTCGGTAAGTAGCCCTCATGGAGCATCCCGAGTGTATTTTGGCAGACTTGTCCAGCCCCCGAGCGTAGGAGATAGGCTCGCAGCCCTGAGTTCCTGTCACGCATATCCGGAGCTAGGCCTGCAATATAAAAATATCGGATGAGTAGCATCTGATGATGGAAATAATCACCCGAATAAAATGTATTTTACAATGTATGTAAATACGTGTTCTTCCTCTTTTGATATTAATTTCCTCGAGTAGTTGACCCCTTACGTTTTAAGCACTCTGCCCGACTAGTCATAGCCCTATGTCGGGAGTTGGCTCATGGCTCTTTCCCAGGCACGCGTTTTGGGTGACTTGAGTTCGTCTTACATGGAGCAGAGTTTCACGGATCGAGATTTATGCTACTCGAGTACTTTTGTAATCATTTAAGAGCAAAAACGGAAAAAAGTAAATGCGCAGCTTATACACCTATTAGGTGTAAGCGGCTGTAGCACTAGCAAGGCCGAGTGAGGAGATGTTTATCAGAAAGCGACTTAGCTGTTCGGTATTTGGGAGTGGGGATGCCATCCTCGTGTTTGAGCTTGTGAGCCCCCGAGCATGTCACTTGTTGTTCTGATAATCCTCAGTTGTTGAAGGTCGAAGGCGGTCGTGACCGACTGCCACAATGGAGCCGTCTGACTTGCGTTTCGATTCCCAGCTTTAGTCGGGACCGCGTCGTCGGTGTCGTCCGCTTTTCTGTCAGGGTGACTTGTTGTCATCGAGGGCCTCGGCAACAAGCGTGGGCCGAGTCGGCGTACTTGTTTGCCTATGTTCGAATAGGGCCTTGACAGAGTTGGGAGGCTTCCGCGTGAATTTGTCGATGAACGAGGTGTCTTTGACTCCTTTTCGAAAGGCGGCGATGACGACCTCATCCTTGACGTTTGGGATTGAGTTCTTCTTCTCAGAAAACCTCTTGATGAAGTCACGAAGAGACTCGTTCTTCCTTTGATGCAACTGATATAAGTCGTACTCGGAAGATGGCCTCTCGTATGTTCCCTGGAAGTTTGGCGATGAAGCGTTTCCGGAGTTCTTCCACAGGAGTCGATTGATTGCTTGGGAAGTCCTACTAGCATGTCCTCGCTGAGGTCGGTTAAAGCGACTGGGAGGTAAGTTAGCCATGACTTTCTGATTTTCCCCCAGCTGCTCGAATCGCCAGAGTGTAGACCGTGAGCCAGGACTCGGGATTAGTCTTGCCATCGTATTTGTTGATGCCTGTAGGCTTGAAACTTGACGGCCAAGTCGACTTGTTGTAGCTCCTGAGTGAAGGCCGGTAATCCGTCGTCTTCATGAGGACTCCGACCTCGACTACGGCGGCGAAACCGCTCGTAGTGGAGGCCGAATTGGCTCGTTCTCGTCTTCCAGTTGGCGTTGCTCGTCTTCTTCTCGTTTGCGGGCGCCGAGCATTAATGTCTTGCTGAAGGTCGCGCCGCAGTCGGTCTCGGAGGTCCTGGCTGTCCCGACGGTCGCTTCGACGTTGCCGGTTGTTGGTGGTTGCCGAGTGACGTCTGGCTTGACTTCCGCGTGCTGCCGACTAGAGCCGCCGCTCGACGTCGCTTTGAGGTGGATGAGACTGCCGCTGGGAAGTTGATTGACTGGTCAGTACGAGTGTGTTGCCCGACTGTTGGTGCTGCTGACATGCGGCAGCGGTAAGCATGGCTTTTATCCTTGCGATCGTCGGGGTGGCCTGGTGATCAGGCCCGACCTGGACCGTGTCCAGTAGGGTTTATCGGCTGCCACGACGTTCTGCTGTGGCGTGAAGAAGATGTTGTGGTCGCCGACTTTTGTTTGGAGGTTTGTTGCTGAGCGGTTCGCCCAGCCCTGCGTAGGCCGTCGTTGTGGGCGTGCAGGCGTCTTGTTTCTTCTCCTGTTGTTCTCGCAGACGGCAGGCCTCCTCCTCTTGTTTTTCGTGTAGTCGGCGTGATTCCTGAGTAGGAGTAGAGCCTTTGGATGCCATGAAGATTTCTCGTGGCGGAGTGAAGCTTGCCGAGCTGGTATCCGACTTGGAGTCGGAATCCGACTGGGAGTCATAGTCCGACTGAGAGTCGTAGTCGGAATAGTTGATGGGGGTGATTGTAACTCCGACCTCCCTAGATCCGATCTCAAGCGGCTCGGAGCCGTATCCGAGTCGAACTCCAGGGGATCGGGTTTGCCGCGTCGGATGTAGATTGTAGATATCCGCGGCGTCGCCGAGTCCGAACGGGAAGTTGACGATCTCTTCCCTTCTCGGCCCGATCTCGGCTGGCTCAGAACCGAGTCCGAGTCGAACACTGGAAGGAAGAGTTGTCCCTGGACTCGGGCGTATTGGAGATCGCCGCAGCATGTCGTCGAAGATTGCCACAGCGTCATGTGGGCCGACTGGCGCGGAGTCAGCTGGTTCCTCGGCCGGTTGGATCGGGTCCGTGTCGGCCGGGGTGAGATTGCCGATCTGGTCGGCGACGAAGTCAAGGCTTCTGAATGCGATTGTATCTCCGGGGGGGAGTTTGCCGCCGTCGACTTCGGTTGCTGGATCCATCGAGCTTGTAGATGTAGATCGCGCCGAAGCCCCTACCTGGCGCGCCAACTGTCGATGTTTTACACCGGCAATAAATATATGGGGCTACTCGGCGGATGGAAACTCGGTGGATTGCAAAGGAACACAAGGAAATTTTATACTGGTTTAGGCCCTCGATGTGAGGTAATACCCTACGTCCAGTTTGTATGTATTCCTTTGAGGATATACGGTGGTAGTTCTGATGAACTGTATGGCCGTGTGCTTCTATGAGCTCTTCTGCCCTCATGGGGCGCCCTGCCTCCCCTTATATACTGGGGGACAAGGTTACAAGGTAGGAGTCCCCATCGGATTACGACTAGGAGATCTCCCCTTAGAGATATAACGCACCCGACTAGGACTGTATATTCCTTTCTATACAAGGCGAAGTCTGCCGAATCTAGCTATATCTCTAATTACAAGGCTAGGCCCATCCTCTATCCGAGTGGCCCATATGCTTGTCATGAGGTACCCGGGGCCCATGGCACCCACAGAGAGCGCGTCCGGAAGGCATGGAGACGAACTGCTGAGGGGGAGGGATAAAATTGTTGTAATCAAGGTCAATAGTGTCTCCCTTCTTTCCACCTGACATGCTAGTTGAGTCATCTCCACCTTCTTGAACCTCCGCCGGATCTACCACCTTATCGGTCGTCATCTTGAATCAACTCCAAGCGGTGAAGTCTATCAAGAGCTTAGGCTCTGATATCAATTGAAAGCATGTAAATGTCACCTAGAGGTGGGTGAATAGGCGTTCCTGAAAATTCTTCAAATGCAATGGTTAAATACTGGCCGAAGCCTCCGGGCTCAGGGGTCGAGACCTCCGACCGGCTCTCTCGGGCTAGCTAAGAACGCTAGTTGGCTGGTCTGGCCAAGAACATCGGATCCTCCGACCTGTTGAAGTGAGCTCTTACAAGCCACTTCCAGTAGAGGTAAATCAGCAGGCAACACCCATATTCTAAGTAGGTAAACGGAAGCAAGATCCATGCTGGAATAGGGACGAAAGAAACAAACTAAAAGGGCAAGCAAGAGTGGAGTCCAGCGATTTTTAGCCGAAGATCGGATCACAAAGATCCGGCGTCTCTGTTGAGCAGCTCCTGAGAGCCAGGTCTCGATTAACCCCTTGCCTCACCAAGCGACCACGAAGATAAACTTGGCATCTACTCAAAGTTACCTCTTTTCCCTTCAGAGGCGAGTTCCACCCTCAAAAACTTGCCCGGGACAATCCATAGATTAAGGAAGCTCGCGGGCAACGCATAACCATCTAGGAGGTCACCCTCCAAGAGTAACATGCTCCAAACAGTAGCTCTGTGTCCATCCTCAAGTGCACAAGATCCTCCTAGCACTCATTCAAGAAATTTCCCTCAAAACCAATGTAACACCCTGAAATCATATTAAACTTAAATTGTGCCTAAATCCTAATTTCAAGAAATTTTAAAACATGAAAAGAGCCTTAAACAATTAAAAATTCTCAAGAATAAAATTCAATTTGGCCTGTGGGTATTTTTCTTAAATCTCCGTGTCCTAAAATGCACTCTCAATTTTTACTGAAATTTTCAGAGCACTTTAACTAATTTTAAAGCAACAAAAACAATTATCAGAGTTTATTAAAAGGAAAAACTAAAGTTTAATCTCTTTTCTCTCTTGGGCTAGATCTAGCCCAAAAATCCACTTGGCCCACCTTGCCCCACTAGCTGCCTGGCCTCCCTCCCCTCACCTGGGTTGGCCTCATCCCATTCCCCTCGGCCGAGCCAAGACGCGCCCACACTGCCACCATTGATAGGTGGGCCCCACCTATCGGAGGCATCTTCAACCTCCAGCTGCCCCCTCTCTCTCCTCCCGAAAAACCCTAGAGCTCCACACCTCGAAATTCGCTTCCCCACATGGATTAACTCCAAAATTATGAGAGGGGTTTTAATGCCCATTAACTCCCCGTCAATACCTCCTTGATTCCCATTTCAATCGTGCACTAAATCGATGGAATTAGCACAAATTAATTCACCTGTTTCCCCTACCACCATTAGTGTCTGTGGTCGATCTCCCGGAGCTTCGTCTCCTCTTCTCCTGGCTATAAGATGGTGAAATCACCTTGTCCTTCCTCTCCTTTGCTAATCCTGAGCTCCCTCTCCTTCAAACCTTATTTCTTTGAGTTTTCCTCTCTCCACTCAATCGGAGCTACTTCAGCGGGCCTTCCCACATCACCGGAGCAATGCCTAGCCTCGCCACCCTCACCACCGGACTCACGATGTCACGCACTACCCCGTCATCAGCTCCTCTTCGCCTACCGACCACTGGAGCTACTTCGCCATCGTCGACCCAAATCGCCACCGCCACAAGCTCGCCACCAATCGTCACCGTCAGCCTCTCGTCGTCGCCGTGCCTTGGGTGAGAACTGCCGACCCACACCCTCTCCTCCAGAGTGCTCATCCCCCCCTTTTTCCTCTCCTGTGCCCATGCCGGAGCTCCCCGCTCTGCGACGTGCTAGCGGCGGCTAGATCCCAAGCCGCTAGTGCCGGTCACTGGCCATGCTGATGTGGCATCCATGTGGCTGCCAGGTCTGCATCTTTGTCCCACGTGGCAGTGCCGTCGCCGCCCGCGTGTGCAATGGCGTGGCACCCTGTGGGGTCCGCATGTCAGCATCTCTTTTTCACCGACAAGTGGGGCCCATCCTTTAACCCGTGGATCACCTCAGTGCTCTTGGTCCATGGTGAGGTGAGAGACTGTGCGGTGGGTCCCAGCCGTCAGTGGTTCGGTCCACACTCCCTCTCTCTCTGTGACGTCATAAAAAGGAATTTTCTGTATAAAAATAATTCAACAAATTCACAAATTTCCATTTAAATTGCATAGAACTTCGGATGGCCATATCTTAGTCATACGAACTCCAAATCGACATGTTCAAGTCTCTAATTTTTCCTAAAAATGCCTAGAACCCAATTATGTGCTTTATTTCTACTGATTTTATGCATTTTCTTAGAATAAAGTCATTTTATTTTGTGTATGTCATGTAGACGCCGTAGTTCTCGGTTCTCCGCACTACCTCAAGGTCACTACTGAAGTCTTTGGTTGCAAGCAAGGCAAGTCATACCCACATCCTTGTCATATTGAATATCGATGAATTTATAAATTTAGTTTTATTTAAATTATTGCATTATGCTTTACGAAAATTCCTACGGTAACATTGTTTTAATATAGCTTTCACCTATATCCTTGTTATAGCCTTATTATTGATATTATGCCTTGACAACCCTAGGTAACTAAAAACCAGATTGTATTTGTATGTATATGTGATGCAAACTACCTTCATCCTCAGTATATGTGGAGGCCATGGGCCCTGGGAACCTCATGGAAAGCCATACGGCCACTCGGATAGAGGATGGCCCTAATCATATAATTAGGAATATAATAGGACTCGGCATATGTTACCTTGCATGACAAGGGAAAGGGTATAGACCTAACTGGTTACGTTGTATTCCTAAAAGGAAATCCCTTGGTCAAGTCCGACTGGGATTCCTACCTTGTAACCTTGTCTCCTCAGTATATAAGGAGGGGTAAGAAGCACCCTGGGGGCATATCAGAATCTCACCAGAAAAAACCTCAAAAGCAATACAGAACAGCTGGAAGTAGGGTATTGCCTCACCTTGAGGGCCTGAACTAGGATAAATTCATCTTGTGTTCCTTTGCAATCCATCATGTTTAGGTCTCACGAGTAGCCCCATATAATTACTGTCGATACAAAGCATCGACAGTTGGCGCGCCAGGTAGGGGCGTCATTGAGATCATTGTCATCAAGCTTGATGGATCCAACCACCAGAGTCGACAGCGTCAAGTTTAACCCTGGACAAGCAATCAGCTTCGGGAGCTTCGACTTTGTTGTCGACAAAGTCGGCAACCTCTCCCTGACTGACTCGGATTCGACCCGATCAGCCAGGAACCAGGCTGACTTCATGCCAGTTAGCCTACTCAATGCTGCAGCCATCTTCGGTGACTTGCTGCGGTGATTTTTGAGATCTACCAGTTCAGGGATAACTCTTTTTCCCGGTGTTCAACTCGGACTCGGCTTTGAGCCGGCCAAGATCGGGCTAGGAGAGAAGGAGGTCGTCAATCTCCCGTTCGGACTCGGCAATACCGCGGATATCTTCAATCGAACTCCAATGCGGCAGATCCAATCCTCTGGAATTTGACTCGGATACGGCCCAGAACCTCTCGAGATCGGATGTAGGGAGGTTGGAGTTGTAATCACCCCCTAAACTACTCCGACTCCAACTCACTATCGGATAGCAGCTCAGGAAGCTTCTCTCCACCACGCGAAGTGTTTGTGGCATCAAAGGGATCAACCCCAGGGCAAGATGCGTGCCGACTATGCGACCAGCACGAAGAGGAAGCCTGCCAACTACGTGAGCAACAGGAGGAGGATGCATGACACATTCAAGCCGAGCGTGACGCTCGCAATTACAACTTGCGCAAGGCGGGGCGGACTGCTTAGCAAGAGATCCTCCAAACTCGAATGGGCGACCATGACATCTTCGTGACCCCACAGCAGAATGTCGTGGCCGTTGCCACACTACTAGACACCTTGCAATTCGGGCTTGACCACTAGGCTACCCCGACTATTGCAAGGTGTGGGTGCCATGGGCCCCGGGTACCTCATGACAAGCATATGGGCCACTCGGATAGAGGATGGGCTTGGCCTTGTAATTAGAGATATAGTAATCCCTAGCAGACTTTGTCTAGTATGATAAGGAAAACACAGTCCTAGTTGGGTGCGTTATATCTCTAAGAGGAGATCGCTTGGCCGTAATCCGGTTGGGACTCCTACCTTGTAACCCTGTCCCCTAGTATATAAGGGGAGGCAGGGCGCCCCCTGAGGGCAGGTTGAGTTGGTTCACCAGAATCACCACCATACATCCTCAAAGGAATACCACCACAACTGGACGTAGGGTATTACCTCACATCGAGGGTCTGAACCAGTATAAAATCTCCCTGTGTTCCTTTGCAATCCACCGAGTTTCCATCCACCGAGTAGCCCCATATTTATATTGCCGGTGTAAAACATCGATAGTTGGCGCGCCAGGTAGAGGCTTTGGCGAGATCTACATCTACAGGCTCGATGGATCCAGTAACCGGAGTCAACAGCGGCAAATTCTCCCCCGGAGATACAATCTCATTCGGAAGCCTCAACTTCGTCGCCGACATGTTCGGTAATCTCACCTTGGCCGACGTAGACCAGATCCAACCGGCCAAGGAATCAGCCGACTCTGTGCCAGTTGGTCCACACGATGCTGCAGCAACCATCATCGACTTGCTACGGCAATCTTCCACTTGCCCGGGTCTTGGGACAACTCTTCCTTTCAGTGTTCGACTCGGACTCGGTCTTGAGCCGGCCAAGATCGGGCTAAGGAAGGAGGAGATCGTCAATCTTCTGTTCGGACTCGGCAACACCGCGGATATCTTCAAACAACATCCAACGCGGCAAACCCGGTCCTCTGGAGTTCGACCCGGATACGGCCCAGAGCCGCTCTAGATTGGATCTAGGGAGGTCGGAGTTATAATCACCCCCATCAATTATTCCGACTTCGACTCTCAGTTGGATTCCGACTCTCAGTCGGACTCCGACTCTAAGTCGGACAGCAGCTCGGCAAGCTTCTCTCCACCACGAGAAATCTTCATGGCATCCAAAGGCTCTACTCCTACTCAGGAATCACGCCGACTACATGAGCAACAAGAAGAGGAAGCCTGCGGATTGCGAGAACAACAGGAGGAAGAAGCAAGACGCCTGCACGTCCGCAACGACGATCTACGCAGGGCTGGGCGAACCGCCCAGCAACAAATCCTCCAAACCCGAGTCAGCGACCACGACGTCTTCATTACTCCTCAACAGAACATTGTGGCCGCTGCAATTCTATTGGATACACTATAGTTTGGGCTTGATCACCAGGCCACTCCGACGATCCCAAGGATAAAAGCCATGCTTACTGCTGCTGCATGTCAGTAGCACCAACAGTCGGGCGATACCCTCAAACCGACCAACTGGTCGGCATCCCCAACGGCAGTCTCATCCACCTCAAAGCGACGCCGAGCGGCCGGCTCTAGTCAGCAGCACACGGAGTCACGCCAAACGTCACTCGTCAACCCCAACAACAACCGGCAGTGTCGAAGTGACCGTCAGGACAATCAGGATCTCCGAGGCCAACTACGGCGTGACCTTCGGCAGGACATCAACGCTCAGTGCCACGAACGAGAGGAAGACGAGCAACGCCGATCGAAAGACGAGAATGAGCGCGTCGGCCTCCACCACGAGCAGTTTTGCCGTCATAGGTGGAGCCAAAGCCCTCATAAAGATGAAGGAGTACCGGCCTTCACCCAGGAGCTACAACAGGTCGACTGGCCGTCGGGCTTCAAGCCTACAGGCATTGAAAAATATGACGGCAAGACCAATCCCGAGTCTTGGCTCACGGTCTACACTCTGGCAATCTGAGCAGCTGGAGGAAATCACAAAGTCATGGCTAACTACCTCCCAGTCGCTTTAGCCGACTCGGCGAGGACATGGCTAATGAGACTTCCCAAGCAATCAATCGGCTCTTGGGGAAAACTCCGAGAACGCTTCATCGCCAACTTCCAGGGAACATACGAGAGACCATCTTCCGAGTACGACTTATATCAGTTGCATCAAAGAAAGAACGAGTCTCTTTGTGACTTCATCAAGAGGTTGAAAAGAAGAATTCAATCCCGAAGATCAAGGACGAGGTCGTCATCACCACCTTTCGAAAAGGAGTCAAAGACACCTCGTTCATCGCCAAATTCACTCGGAAGCCTCCCAACTCTGTCAAGGCTTTATTCGACATGGCGAACAAGTACGCCGACTCGGCTGACGCTGTTGTTGAGGCCCTCGATGACAAGAAGGCACCCTGACAAAAGAAGCGGGAGGGCACCGACGACGCGGTCCCAACTAAAGTTGGGAGTCGCAAATGCAAGTCAGACGGGTTCATTGTGGCAGTCGGTCACAACCGTCTTCGACCTTCAACAACTGAAGATTATCAGAACAACAAGTGACATGCTCAGGGGCTCAAAAGCCCAAACGCAAGGATGGCATCCCCACTCCAACATATCGAACAGCTAAGTCGCTTCCTGATAAATATTTCTTCACTTGGCCTCGCCAATGCCGCAGCCGCTTACACCTAATAGGTGTACAAGCTGCACTTTTTTTCTATTTTTTCTCTTAAATGATTGCAAAAGTATTCGAGTAGCATAAATCCTGATCCGTGAAACTTTGCTCCATGAAAGACGAACTCAAGTCACCCAAAACGCGTGTCTGGGAAAGAGCCATGAGCCAACTCCCGACGCTCCGGGGCTATGATTAGTCGGGCAGAGTGCTTAAACGTAAGTGGTCAACTACTCGGAGAAATTAATATCAATAAGAGGAAGAAATCATATTTACATATATTGTAAAATACATTTTATTCGGGTGATTGTTTTCATCATCAGATGCTACTCATCCGATATGTTTATAGTGAAGGGCCAGCTCCGGATACGCGTGACAGGAACTCAGGGCTGCGAGCCTATCTCCTACGCTCGGGGGCTGGACAAGTCTGCCAAGAATCACTCGGAATGCTCCATGAGGGCTACTGACCGAGTACTACGCCAGTCGGGACGTCATCTTCCCTGGCTACGCTCCATGTGAGCTGACAACCGACCTCCGGCGCTAGTTGGGGGTCGTATACTACTCGACTAGGTGAGGTACGCCCCATGAGGGTCACCAGCCGAATCCTACGCTAACGCTAGGTTTGGGTACCTTATTCAGTCACAACTTGGCTAAGTAGGGTACGTCCCATGAGGGTCGCCAACCGAATCCTATGCTAATGCTAGGTTCGGGTACCTTATTTGGTCACAACTCTGTCAGATCGGGTACGCCCCATGAGGGTCGCCAGTCGAATCCTATGCTAATGCAAGGTTCGAGTACCTTATTTGGCTATGGCTCTATTGGATATGGTACGCCTCATGAGGGTCGCCAGCTGAACCCTATGTTAACGCAAGGTTCTGGTACCTTATTCGGCTTTACCCAAGTCAGAGAAGACTTACGTCGTCAAAGCGCATCTGGAGTTCTCATGTACCATGTCATACCTGAGGAGGGCAAGCAGATTCTGCAACATACCCACTCAGGCACCTGTGGCAACCAGGCTGCATCCAGAACATAAGTCGGAAAGGCTTGCAGACAAGGATTCTTCTAGTTGATTGCAATTACCAATGCTGGAGTACTCGTCCTGACATGCGATGGATGCTACTTCTATAGAGCTATGCTAGGTAGGTCAGTTCAGGTCGGCTTATTTGGTAGCAGCCAACAAGATATGAGTTTCTACAGTAGCATGCTCAATATGGGCCGCTCGCAGGCTGGGTTAAAATCGCAGTGCTGATGCTACCAACAGGAACTGATGAGGTAAACAGATATGCTTCATGAAGGCCTAATTACTAAACACATGCGTTTGGGTATCTGTCTTATCCACCAGGTATCGAGGATATATCCTTATAAGGATCACAAGCAGGTCTTCATTAAAATTGGAGATGCAGGTATCTTTCTCGAGTACACCTGACCACGCAATGGATTAATTTTCATAAAGTGGTACTCGGCCTACATGCTTGGCCACCAGTTGCCATGAGCAACATTATTCCAGCCGACATGACGTTGAAAAGTCTAACTTCCGAGTAGTGCACTACTTGGGAGAGACTATAAATATCTTTTTCAGCTGACATGACGTTGAGGAGTCTAACTCCTGAGTGGGACGCCACCGGGGAAAGACTATAAACCCCCTTTTCCAGCTAACATGAAGCTGAAGAGTCCCATATACGAGTGGCATGCTACTCGGCAAGACTATAAATCATATTCCGATTGACATGATACTGAAGAGTCTCATATACCAGTAGTGTACTACTCGGGAAGGACTACAAGGTTAAAGATCTTTGACTTTATGTTTAATTGTTTCACAATTAAGCACAAAGTCGGGGGCTACACCTGATAGGTGCGCCTATTCAGCGCACACTATTCATACTTCTACATGGAGTCCTTCATAGCCTCGCAGCCAGCTGACATGAAGCAGGACTCGGGAGAAGAAGCACTCGGACAAAGAGTACTTAGGAGCAATGCACTCGGGAAGACTTCACCGTGGAGGATGAGCACTCGGCATCAGCTGTGACTCAACTATGAAGGTCTCAAGGGCTACTGTTGGTGCCATGGGCCCCAGGTACCTCATGACAAGAATATGGGCCACTCGGATAGAGGATGGGCGTGGCCTTGTAATTAGAGATATAGTAATCCCTAGCAGACTTTGCCTTATATGATAAGGAAAACACAGTCCTAGTTGGGTGCGTTATATCTCTAAGAGGAGATCCCTTGGCCGTAATCCGGTTGGGACTCCTACCTTGTAACCCTGTCCCCCAGTATATAAGGGGAGGCAGGGCGCCCCCTAAGGGTAGGTTGAGTTGGTTCACCAGAATCACCACCATACATCCTCAAAGGAATACCACCACAACTGGACGTAGGGTATTACCTCACATCAAGGGCCTGAACCAGTATAAAATCTCCCTGTGTTCCTTTGCAATCCACCGAGTTTCCATCTGCCGAGTAGCCCCATATTTATATTGCCGGTGTAAAACATCGACACAAGGATCAAGACAATGATCATTGCTGCAGCATGTCAGTAGCGACAGCAGTCTGAAGACACTCTTGTACTATCAAACAAGACGGCCTCTGATACAGTGATCTCATCTACTTCAGCACGGCGCTGAGCAACTGGCTTCGGTCAGAACCACTCGGAGTCCCGCCACACGTCACTCGGCAACCATAACAACGATCAATGGTGATACCATCATGACGAGCGCTGAGATAATCAAGACGCCCGAGGAAGACTACGGCGAGATCTCTGCCACGACATCAACACTCGACATCGGGAACACGAGCCGGATGAATGCCACTGACTCGAAGACGAGCACGAGTGCTTCGGCCTCCACCACGAGCGGTTTCATAGCCAGAGTCGGAGTCGGAGCCCTCACCCAGATGAAGGAGTTCCTGCGTTCACCCAGAACTACAACCAGTTGACTGGCCATCCAATTTTAAGCCGACTAGTATAGAGAAGAACGACGGGAAGACTAACCCGTAGTCCTGGCTAACCGTGTACACCTTGACAATACGCTCAGCTAGAGGCGATCACAAGGCTATGGCAAATTACCTACCAGTCGCTGTGGAGGCCATGGGCCCCGGGTACCTCATGGAAGGCAATTATGGCCACTCGGACAAAGAGTGGGCTGGTCCCTACAATTGGAGATAGAGTAGGACTCGGCTTCATATTACCTTGCATGACATGGAAAGGGATATAGTCCTAGCTAGATACTCTATTTACTAATAAGGAAAGCCCTTGGTCGTATCCGACTGGGTTTCCTACCCTGTAACCCTCATCCCTCTCGGTATATAAGGAGGGGTAGGGAGCCCCCTGGGCATATGAGAATCTCACCAGAGAATACCGCGAAAGCAATACACCACAACTGTAAGTAGGGTATTACCTCACACCGAGGGCCTGAACCAGTATAAATCTCGTGTGTCCTTTCAAATCCATCGAGTTTAGGTCCAACGAATAGCCCCATATAATTATTGCTGATACAAAACATCGACAGTTGGCGCACTAGGTAGGGGCTTCGTCGAGATCATCGTCATCAAGCCCGATAGATCCAGCCGTAGGAGTCGGCGGCATCAACTTCACCCCTGGACAAGCCATCAGCTTCAGGAGCCTTGACTTCATCGCTGACAATCTTGGCAATCTCACCTTGTCCAACTCAATTTCAACCCGATTGGCCAGGGACCAAGCCAACTCAGCGCCGGTTGGCCTACTCAACACCGCAGCAGTTTTAAACATCCTGCTTCGGCAACACCCATGATCTACGAGTTCTGGGACAACTCTCTTTCCTAATATTCGACTTGGATTCGGCTCCGAGCCGATCGAGATAGGGTCCAGGGGAGATGAGATCATCAATTTCCTACTCGGACTCGACAATGCCGCAACAATCTTCAATTCCAATCTGATGCGGTAGACTCAATTCTCTAGAATTCAACTCGGATACAGCCCAGAGCAGCTTAAGATCGGGTCTAGGGAGGTTGGGGTCTTTATCACACCGCTAAATTACAACGAATCCGACTCCTGGTCGGACAGCAGCTCGGGAAGCTTTTCTCCACCACATGAGGTCTTCATGGCATCAAAGGGATCAACTCCAACATAAGATGCACACCAACTATGTGACCAGGAGGCTCGCCGATTGCGTGAGCAACAAGAGGAGGACGTACAACGCCTGCAAGCCGAGTGCGACTCTCGTAATGACAACTTGCACCAGACTGGGTGAACTGCTCAACAAGAGATCCTCCAAACCCGAGTAGGCGACCACGACGTATTTGTGACCCCACAACAGAACGTTGTGGCCACTGCCACATTGTTGGACACCTTACATTTCGGGCCCGACCACCAGGCCAACCCGACCATCGCAAGGATCAAGGCAATGATCACCGCTGCAGCATGACAACAGCGACAATAATCTGGAGACACTTTCATACCGTCAAACAAGACGGCTTCAAACACGGCGGTTTCATCTACTTCAGCACGGCGCCAAGTAGCTGGCTCTGGTCAGCGTCACTCAGAGTCATGAATTAC
Source organism: Oryza meyeriana var. granulata (assembly GCA_003991445.1). Lineage (NCBI taxonomy): Eukaryota > Viridiplantae > Streptophyta > Magnoliopsida > Poales > Poaceae > Oryza > Oryza meyeriana. The sequence continues at coordinate 97,975 of RYFJ01000699.1, forward strand.
GTCACTCGGCAATCTGAGTAACAATCGAAAGCGGCATCATCGTGACAACCGCCACGATAACTAGGACGCCCAAGGACGACTACGACGGGATCTCCACCACGATATTAACACTCGACGCCGAGAACACAAGGAAGATGAGCACCACCAACTAGAAAATGAGCATGAGCGCTTCGGCCTCCACCACGAGTGATTTTGTGGAGGCCATGGGCCTTGGGTACCTCAAGGAAGGCAATTATGGCCACTCGGACAGAAGGTGGGCTAGCTCCTGCAATTGGAGATAGAGTAGGACTCGGCTTCATATTACCTTGCATGACAAGAAAAGGGATATAATCCTAGCCGAACTCTCTATGTACTAATAAGGAAAGCCCTTGGTCGCATCCGACTGGGTTTCCTACCCTGTAATTCTCATCCCTCCAGTATATAAGGAGTGGTAGGGAGCCTCTTGGGCATATGACAATCTCACTAGAGAAACCTCAAAGGCAATACACAACAGCTGGAAGTAGGGTATTACCTCACCTCGAGAACCTAAACCAGGATAAATCGTTTCGTGTTCCTTTGCAATCCATCTTGTTTAGGTCTCACGAGTAGCCCCATATTCTTACTGCCAGTGTAAAACATCGATAGTTAGCGCGCCAGGTAGGGGCATCGGTGAGATCATCTTCAACAAGCCTGATGGATCCAATCACCAAAGTCGACGGCATCAACTTCTTTCCCAGGCAAACAATCACCTTTGGGAAGCCACGACTTCGTAGCCGACAAATTCGACAACCTCACCCTGTCCGACTCGGATCCGATCCGATCGGCCAGGAACCAGGCTGAGTCCGCGCCAGACAGCCTACGTGACACTGTAGTGATCGTCGTCGACATGCTATGGCAATCTTCAACATGCTCGGGTCTCGGGATAACTCTTTCTTTCGGTGTTTGACTCGGACTCAGCCTCGAACCGGCCGAGATCGGGCTAAGAGAGGAGGAGATCGTCATTCTCCTGTTCGGACTTGACAATGCCGCAGATAACTTCAATCAGCATCTGACTCGGCAAACCCAATCCCCTGGAGTTCGACTCGGATACGGCCCTGAGCTGCTCGAGATCAGATCTAGGGAGGTCGGAGTTGTAATCATCCCCATCAACTACTCTGATTCTGACTCTAAGTCGGACAGCAGTTCGGGAAGTGTTTCTCCACCATGAGAAGTCTTCATGGTGTCCAAGGGCTCAACTCCTACTCAGGAGGCACGCCGACTACGTGATTTGCAAGAAGAGGAAGCCCGCCGACTACGTGAACAACAGGAGGAAGACGCAAGACGCCTACAGGCCGAGCGCGATGCTCGCAATGATAATCTGTGCAAGGCTGGGTGGGCTACTCAACAAGATATCCTCCAAACCTGAGTTGGCGACCATGACGTCTTTGTGACCCCACAATAGAACATCATGGCCGCTGCCACATTGTTGGACACCTTACAGTTCGGGCCTGACCACTAGGCCACCTGGACCATCGCAAGGACCAAGGCAATGATCACCGCTACAGCATGCCAGCAACGACAACAATCAAGAGACACTTTCATACCGTCAAACAAGAAGGCTTTTGACACGACGGTTTCATCTGCTTTAGCACGGCGCCGAGTAGCTGGCTCTGGTCAGCGTCACTCGGAGTCATGACATACGTCACTCGGCAATCCGAGTAACGATCGACGGCAGCATCATCGTGATGACCACCGCAATAACTAGGACACCCAAGGGTGACTACGGCGGGATCTCCACCACGATATTAACGCTCGACGTCGAGAACACGAGGAGGATGAGCGCCGCCGACTAGAAGATGAGCATGAGCGCTTCAGCCTCCACCACAAGCAATTTCATCAGCGTAGTCGGAGTCGGAGCCCTCACCCAGATGAAGGAGTTCCGGCGTCCACCCACGAACTACAACAAGTCGACTGGCCATCTGGCTTCAAGCCGACTGGAATAGAGAAGTACGATGGGAAGACCAACCCGGAATTCTAGCTCATAGTTTACACCTTGGCAATCCACGCGGCTAGAGGCTATCACAAGGCCGTGGCTAACTACCTCCCAGTCGCCTTGGCTGACTTGGTGAGGACATGGCTAACATGACTTCCTAGGTAGTCAATCAGCTCCTGGGGAGAACTCCGTGAACGATTCGTGGCAAATTTCCAAGGAACCTACGAGAGATCATCTTTCGAGTATGATCTTTACCAGTGCCACCAGAGGAAGAACGAGTCCCTCCGTGACTTCATCAAGTGGTTTTTCGAGAAGAGAAACTTGATACTCAAGATCAAGTTTACTCGGAAGCCACCGAGTTCTGTCAAGGCTCTATTCAACATGGCAAATAAGTATGCCGACTCGGCCAATGCCGTCGCTAAAGCTTTAGATGACAAGAAGGAGCCCCGACAGAAGGAGCAGAAGGACACCGACAATTCCTCACTCGGCCTCACCAATGCCACAACCGCTTAACCTAATAGGTGTACATACTAAATATTTTCTGTTTTTGCTCTTAATGATTGCAAAAGTACTCGAGTAGCATAAATTCCAATCCGTGAAGCTTTGCTCCATGAAAGGAGAACTCAAGTCACCCAAAATGCATGTTTGGGAAAAAGCCATGAGCCGACTCTCGACGCTCGGGGGCTATGACTAGTTGGGTAGAGTGTTTAAACATAAGGGGTCAACTACTCGGGAAAATTAATATCAATAAGAGGAGGAACACATATTTACATCTATTGTAAAAAACATAAATGTTCTTTGGGTGATTGTTCTTAACATCAGATGCTACTCATCCGATATGTTTATAATGCAGCGCTAGTTCCGGATACACGTAATAGGAACTCATGGCTACGAGCCAATCTCCTACGCTTGGGGGCTGGATCAGTCTACCAAGATACACATGGACTATGATAAAGCTTTTGCTCTGTCGCTTGACTTACTCAGCTTCGTTATGATCTTTAGGAAGTTCGTCTTCCAGTAGGAATCGAATGATTGGGGTCTTCCAGTCTTTAAAAAATAATGAGCATCTCCATAGGTTCCGGGTTTGGTGCTACCTCCGATTGAAAGCTCCAGTAGTAGATTGTTTCCCTGTTTTGGCCAAATAGGTACCTGAACGTTGCACTAGCGCAGGATTCGGCAAGCGACCCTCTTGGGGCATATCCAACCTGGCAAAATTGTAACCGAATAAGGTACCCAAACCTCACATTAGCATAGGATTTGACTGATGACCCTTATGGGGCGTACCCTATCTAGCAGAGTTGTGGCCAAATAAGGTACCCGAACCTCGCATTACCATAGGATTCGGCTAGCGACCCTCATGGGGCGTACTCTACCCAGCAGTGTGGTACCCAAGCCACGACTGGTGCCGGAGGTCTGTTATTAGCCCCCATAGGGCGTACCAAGGTAAAGATGACATCCGTGTCCCGACTGGCACAAGTACTCGGTCAGTAGCCCTCATGGAGCATTCCGAGTGATTCTTGAAGCGTCGCACTCCAAGTGTATCAGGGCAGACTGGTCCAGCCCCTGAGCGTAGGAGATAGGCTCGTAGCCATGAGTTCTTGTTACGCGTATCCAGAACTAGGCCCTGCATTATAAACATATCGGATGAGTAGCATTTGATGTATAAAACAATCACCTGAAGAAAATTTATGTATTTTACAATGTATGTAAATATGTGTTCCTCCTCTTATTGATTTTAATTTCCTCAAGTAGTTGACCCCTTACGTTTAAACACTCTACCCGACTAGTCATAGCCCCCGAGCGTCGGGAATCGGCTCATGGCTCTTTCCCAGACACGTGTTTTGGGTGACTTGACTTCGCCTTTCATGGAGCAAAGCTTCATGGATCGGAATTTATGCTACTCGAGTACTTTTGCAATCATTAAGAGCAAAAACAGAAAATACGCAGTATGTACACCTATTAGGTGTAAGCGGATGCGGCATTGGCGAGGCCGAGTGAGGAATTGACGATCTCATCCCCCTGATTCGATCCCGACTGGTGCTAAGCCATATCTGAGTCAAACCATAGGGAAGTGAGTTGCCTCCTGGCCCATTTAGAAGAGAACATCATATAAGGAGAAAATATGTATCAGAAAATGACTTAGCTATTCGGTATTGCACAATTTGGGAGTGGGGATATGTCGATGTTTTACATCGGCAATATGAATATAGGGCTACTCGTCGGATCGAAACTCGGTGGACTGCAAAGGAACACGGGGAGTTTATACTGGTTCAGGCCCTCGAGGTGAGGTAATACCCTACGTCCAGTTAGGGTGTATTCCTTTGAGGATGTATCGTAGTGATTCTGATAAACCTGATGGATCTGCCCTCAGGGGGCGCCCTGCCTCCCCTTATATACTAGGGGACAAGGTTACAAAGTAGGAGTCCCAGTCGGACTAGGACCAAGGGATCTCCTTATATACTATGACCAAGGGATCTCCTTCTTAGAGATATAACGTGCCCGACTAGGACTGTATCTTCCCTATCGTACAAGGTTAAGTCTACCGAGCGCCACCATATCTCTAATTACAAGGCTAGGCCCATCCTCTTTCCGAGTGGCCCATATGCTTGTCTTGAGGTACCCGGGGCCCATGGCCTCCACAGCAGCCCCTGAGACCTTCATAGTTGAGTCACAGCTGATGCCGAATGCGCATCCTCCATGGTGAAGTATTCCCGAGTGCATTGCTCCCGAGTACTCTTTGTCCGAGTGCATCTTCTCCCAAGTCCTGCTTCATATCAGCTGGCGGCGAGGCTATGAAGGGCTCCATGTAGAAATATGAATAGTGTGCACCGAATAGGCGCATCTATTAGGTGTAGCCCCCAACTTTGTGCTTAATTGTGAAACAATTAAACATAAAGTCAAAGATCTTTAACCTTGTAGTCCTTCCCGAGTAGTGTACTACTGGTATATGAGACTTTTCGGTATCATGTCAACCGAAATAATTTTAAGTCTCTCCCGAGTAGTATATCACGCAGAAGTTAGACTCTTCAGCATCATGTTAGCTGGAATGAGTTTTGCTCATGGCAATTGTTGGTCAAGCATGTAGGCCGAGTACCACTTTATGGATCTTAACTCGATATGTGGTCAGGTATACTCGAGAGATACCTGCATCCCCAATTTTAATGGAGATCAGCTTGTGATCCTTATAAGGATATATCCTCAATACCTGGTAAATAATGCAGATACCCGAATGTATACACTCGGCTGTAGGCTTAGCATGAAGCATATCTGATTATTTGATCGGTTTCTGTGAGTAGCACCAGCACTGTGATTTCAACACAGCCAGCGAGTGGCCCAAATAGAGTGTGCTACTGTAGAAACTCATATCTTGTGGCCCAGTACTGAATTCGTAGGCCCAAGCCCACTTATCGGCACAGGCTCTATAAAGGTGGGGAGAGAGAGAAAAGATTCCCTCATCTCCTCCAATCCACCAATCGCTTCGTCTTCCAACTTCCGCGCCGAAATTTCACACCTTGCTCCACTAGGGTTCACCATTGCTAGCTCTTCCCTCTTGAAACTCGAGCGATCCTGCTCCTCCGCGTCCATTCCAAGCCCCCAGTAGCATTTGCCCCAAATCTTCTCGCCCTTAGCAATGCCGAGAGCTTCAGAAATTCCGGAGGTGTCTGATGAGGCTTGGCCGACTTCGGATTGTGGCTTGACCAAGTTGAAGTACTTGGAGAAACAGCTGAGATTACAGAGCCGTGAGGTCATCAATTGGCGTCTGGCTGAAGGGGAATCGATCCCGGTGCCCCAAAGTGGTGAGACTGTAGTCTTCGCCTCATTCTTCGACCGGGGTCTGTCTCTTCCTGCTTCGGATTTCTTGTGCCAACTTCTTTCCTTTTATGAGCTAGAGCTAGTAAATCTAAACCCCAACTCCATTCTGCAAATCTCTATATTTGCAACTCTATGTGAGTGCTTTCTGGGTGTGGAACCCCATTTCAATCTATTTAGATTCCTGTTCCACATCAAACCCCAGCCCTCCAAAAACAAAGTTTAGGTGATAGGGGGAGCTGGTCTTCAGCTTAGGAATGAGATGAAGAAGATCTATCTCCATATTCCCTTGAAATCTTCCCTTAAGGGTTGGCATAAAGAGTGGTTCTATTGCTCTAATCCTGAACCACGTCTGCCCCTTTTCACTAGTCTGTCCCCGGAGGTTGTGCCTAGCTGGTCATCTATGCCAAGCTTTGAGGAGATGGGCCAAGTATATACATTGATTGATAAGATTGATAAGCTGAAAAGTGCTGGTTTGACTGGTCCCTAGGTGGCTAGATGTTTCCTAACCCGGCATATCAGGCCATTGAAGCTAAGAAGCCACTTCGGCTAGGATTACCAAGGGAAAAACATCCCAGCCGAGAATACCCAGATCTGACTGACAAGCATAAGGTGACTGACATCTTGCTTAGTTATTTTGCCAGCGGGGTGGTCGAGACTGAAGATGCAGAGCGTGCCATCGCGGCTTACAGCTCAAAAAGGCCTCGTCCAAAGGTAACATTGAAACGTTGGTTGCTGAATTGCTGTCAATCTGTGATGAATATTCGTAGATGCATATCCTGAATTGCCCTGCAATGTGTGATGTATGTTTCTTGAACCATTTTCAGGAATGTAAAGAATTTGACGATGACTCTTGTTGAGTCCTTCTGGTGCTCAGCCTAGCCCCAAGAGAGCTGGGAAGAAACCTGTTGAAGACCCAGGCAAGAAGAGAGCTAGCAGGCCAAGTACCGTGGCTGGGAGTTTGAGGATAAAGGACACCACCAGCGTAGCTCCCCGGCTGCCGAGTCCAAGGCCGTCTTCCCCAAGCCTGAGACCAACACCACCAGGCTCAGCAACATCGAGCCCAAGGCTGGCGCCGCCGAGTACGAGATCGTCAGTGTCGGGCTGAGGAGCAGTGCAGCCGAGTGCTTCGGCACCCCAGTCGGCTGTACCAGAGATTCGGTCGACCAGGAGTAAAACGCCACCGCCGACTGCCGCGCCAACTAGCCCGATAGCTGGCGGCCTTCCACCATCCACATCTGGAGCCCCCTCGTGGAAGTTCAAGTCCTCCAAGAGGTGAGCAGTCTTGATTCTTTTGAAAGTCTTCATCATCATAGTAGTATCTTGATGTTTGACTCATTGTATAGGAAGCGAATAGACATAGATCTGAAAAAGACCATGCCGACTGCTCCCGTCGTTGAGCTAGCCCCAGCCGAGCCCACACCAACAAGCACATTTGCCGAGCCGGTGACTTCCTCAGTTGCAGAAACCAAAGCTGTCCCGATAGCAGGACCATTAGTGTCAGCTGACCAAGGGGCAAGTACTGAAGGTGCTACTCCAGCCCCTGAGCAAGCCCTTGAAGCCCCAGCAGTGGCTGAGTCAGGAGCCAGGACCTTGTCACCATCTATGTCATCATCATCTTCTTCAGAAGTGGATCTCCCCAGACTTGAAGCCCCTCCCCGTAGATTCCCGAAAACATTCCACTGGGTATCCCCTGAGGGAGTTGCGGAGAGTTACGAGCAAGATGAGGAGGCGGTGGAGAGGGAGAGCGAAGTTCTTCTTCGTGCCGCAATCGCCGCGTCACGGGAAGTCCAGGTATGACTCTTGCCATAATGAGTTCTTGATGGTCTTCGTTGTAATGGTTCTCTGCCTCTTGACTCTATTTTGTTCTGTTCTTGCTCCAAGCAAAAGATAGTCGATCGCTCAGAGAAGGTGAACAGGGTCTTGTCCCAGCTTGCCCCCCATCTCCAATGATTGGGCCAGCTCCAAGTTGCCAAGGCTGACTTGGAGCGGTCTAGTCAGGAGAGGGAGACCTGGCTGAAGGGGGTAGTCGACTAGCTCAGGGATGAAAAATGGGCTCTAGCCGAGAGGATCAGAAGTAAGTCTTCTGTACTTGTCTTCTCGAATAAATCCCAAGCACACTTCTCTAGCTTTGTTGTTTCCCGACTGCCCGGTTAAGTCTTGACTATAATCTTGAGTTCTTGACTATTCTGATGTACAGCCCTCGAAGCCGAGTTGAAGACCTAGACGGAGGAAAAATGTCACACCCTAACTTTAGCCACACAAAATTATACCTGAGAAAAATACCCAAGAAAATAAATTTAAAAAGGCTAGAGGAATTAATTAAAGGTGTAAAATGCAAGATAATAAATTATCGTGGCCGAGAATATTTTTCTTGTATTCTCTGTGCCAAAATACATTAACTGAATTTTTAGTGGAATTTTCATAACACAGGAACTATTTTTAATAAATCCAAAACACTTATCAGAATTTAAATCGTCCTGGAAAATCTTTTTCCATTTTCCTTTCTCTTTTTCTTCTGTTGGGCCGGTGGCCCGCTCCTATGCCGGCCTCCCTCCCCGCGCGCCCGTAGGCCGGTTCCCCTCGCCCGCGCCCGCGCCCCTCGCTTGCGCCCACGCCCGCGCGCCTCCCGCTGACAGGCCGGGCCCACCTATTAGCATCGTCTTCCTCCTCCGTCCGAATCAGGCGGAGGGGAAAATCCCCGGAGCCGTCCGATCCGGCGCCGCCTCCCGCCTCCTCCCGCGCTCACACTCGGTTCAAACAGGCCGGACCGAGTCCGCCCCCACCTCCCTGAGTTCCCCGGCGTCCACGCCCCCTCACTCCCACGAATCGCGTGCACGATCTCCACGCTGCCACTCTCTCTCCCTTGCGCGATTGGAGCCGTTCGGCCTCGATCTCTCCCGGTCGACTGCATAAAAAGCCCTTCCGCCCTCTCCTCCATTTTTCCCCCAACACATCGAGTTTCCCCGTGCTCTAGAACCCCCTCACCACCGCGCACCCGAGCTCCCCCGTTTTTCGCCGACTCAGGCCACTGCTCACCGCCGTTCCGGACGCCGCCAGGCCATACCGCCACCGCCATCACCTCCACCGTGCCACACCGCACCTCGGCCACCACTCCGTCGAAGCCAAAGCCCGCTGGACCGCACCGCCCATGCGCACGGTGAGTATCGGCCCTCCGCCTCCTCTCCGGCCGGTGATTCCCACCGTGCCGCGTCTCCATTCTTCGCCCTAACTCCTCTTCCGTCCTCCTCATCCTCCAGGACTCCTTGGCAACCGCCTCTCGCCTGTTCCCCACCGTCGGAGCTTCGTTGCCGACATCGTCCCGAAGCAGCCGCCGCTTTTTCATGGCCACCGTCGTCGTCGCGACGTCGCTCACCGTCGCAAGCCGCCGGTGAGAACACCTCCTCCGTTTTCCCGTTCCATTCCGCCCCTCCGTGTGGTCGCCGCCGCGCCGGGTGGTCGCCGCCGGCGACCATCGGGTCACGTGCGTGCCTCTGCCTCCCGCTCGGGACGGCCAGCATCAGCCGCCGCTCCTCGGGGCCGTCCAATCGGCCGAGAGGCAGATCGGGGCTGCCCGCTCGCTCGCCCGCGTGGTTGCCCGCGGTGGCACCACGTGGTTCGCCCGCTCTCGGCCGTGGTGGACTTGGTCCACCGTGCGCCCGCCTTTGTGCATCGCTGGCCAGTGGGGCCCGCTAGTCGGCGCCGCCTCTCCCTCCGATGATGTCATTAATTCGGTTTAATGCACAATAAATCGCCTGTTAATTATATTTACACTGAAAATAGCATTAAACTTCAATAAATCATAACTAATTCATACGAACTCCGATTAAGTCCATTCAAATTTCATTAAATCCAGAAAAATGCCAAGAATCCATTAAAAATGCTTTAGCCCATGTTTGATTGCCCCCATGTACTGTTTTTAATTGTTTATGCATTGTTTGTTGTAGAATCCGACGCCGGTAATTCTCCCGCGTATTTCGAGATCGTAGCAGAGTACCTTGAGCCGGAGCAAGGCAAGTCACACTGTTACTTCGATCACTTTGTACCTATTTTTTGCTAAATTGCTCTGTTTACTCAAATAAGCTGCATTATTTTAATATTTCATGTGGGTGGTTATTACCTATGCAATGTTAGGACTTAGCCATAGTTTTGAAACCTGAACCCTTGTCACCTAGGTAATAATGTGAGTAGATTACAGTTCTTAGGATGCTTAACCATGCTTAGCAACCTAGCTCACATGGGAATTAAATACTATTTCTTTTCTATGATTCGACTCCATGTCGCAAAAATGAAACTTTGGATAGGCTGATGTTAAATTATTAAAACTTGACCTAAATGGTGGGCTGTGGGTGTATGGTTTTGCTTGTCACACCCATGGCAATTAAGGACCAGTTCGCGGGAACCACTTGAGCAATTTCCCGTACTTTCCACAAGCCAGCGTGGGCAACGGCTGGGCTTGAAGCGTTTCTTCTCCCTCTCCTAGGCACTGAAGATGAGGGTGAGCGGGATGGAGTTGGGTCGGCCTGGGGTAGGGTTGATCGGCTGCCGGATTCACCGTGGCGCAAGGGGGGTAGCCTGGCCAATATGGCGTGCCCTGTCAGCAGGTGCAACCTCAGCGTGGTGTGGATGGTTAGGGAGGGGGTTTCGTGAACGGTCCTATCACAGCCTCTCACGGGACATAGTAGTGATGTACTGGCACACGGGAACGTGTGTGGGGCTGTGTCTTGTGGGTACAGTTGTACACCTCTGATCAGAGTGAAACTATTCGAATAGCCGTGCCCGCGGTTATGCGCACATTGGCTAAGACTCACCGTGATTAGTCTCACCCTAGATAATTAATCCGGTTTTATCAAACTGGTGCTGTGGAAGGTGTTGAGTCCGGACGACGTGGTTGAGTTGACCGGGGGTGACTGGTTAGCGTGGTGTAACGCTAGTCGGTGGAGACTGGTGAGTGTGGTGTAACTCTCATCAGTGACGCCTGGTGATCGTGGTGTAACTTCCATCAGCGTGGCCTGGTCAACGTGGTGTAGCGTTGATCGGGAAAAGCTGGTCAGCGTGGTGTAACGTTGTCCGGCGGTGACTGGTTAATGTGGTGTAGCGTTAATCAGTGGAGTCTGGGTAACATGGTGTAACAGTACCCGGAGGTGTTTGGTGAACGTTGTGTAGTGTTCGTCAGTGAAGACTGGTTGACGTGGTGTAGCGTCAATCAGTTGGGAATGGTTGGGCCTGGTTAACGTGGGGTAACGTTAATCAGCGGAGAATTAATATGGTGAAATTAATCAACCTTTTGACTGTTTGCGAACTACTACTATTTGCAACTGCTTTTATGCAAAACAAACCCTATCCCACCTTTGTACCCTGTGCATATGCATAATTGTGGGTGTGATTTATTGAGTACTATGGGTGGTACTTAGCCTTGCTCTATTTCCCCCCAAGGTTGGAGAACACGTCTGATGAAGATCATCCTGAGGAATAGACTGGCTCCGCCGTCAAGTTGCTTGTGGGAATGGACGTTGCCGATGGACCCACTGTTTATAGACTATCTTTACCTTTTTTCGCTGTATTTTTGTAATATAATTTTACTCTATTTGTAAGACTCTCTGTATGGCAACTTGGATTTGTGTACCCTGGCTTTCCTGGACAGGGATTTATTACACATTAATGTTCAGAATTTCGGTGCGAATTTCTAGGCGTTACAAGTTGGTATCAGAGCCGAGCTTAGCCGTAGGACCAGCCAAATGGAAACCCTGAGAGCCCTGTGAAATTCTCACTTGCATATGCTTCTTACAATTGGAGTTACTTTGGGAAAAGTGGGAATCTATTTTCAAGTTGGGGTAAAATCTTGGCCATTTATGTCATGGAAAATTTGACTCAAATCTGGAGTTAAATTTTTTTTAAGGATTGACATGGTGTCCAAATTTTGGGAAAACATTGGTTAATCTGGGGGAAGGTTTGATTTACAGCATGCATAAAATCTCTTTACTGGTTGTTGAAATTATTAATGCGAAGGTTTATTTAGTACTACTTGTTTTTGCAGTGGTATTTTTTTCAAATTTTACTTACAAAATTATTTACTGCATAAAATCGTTGTTGTTTCCAAATTATTTATTGTTTACTTATTTGGATCTGAGCATACATTGATTCCCCCCCTTGGCTATCTGTAGATGGACAACCTCCCCAACCAGCGTGGCACACACATGGGTGGCTTTGTGGAAGAACTACAGATGATGAGTTTCACTTTGGGGTACAGCCATACCCCAGAGTACACAGCAGTGGAGCACTTGGAGGGTGAGCTACCGCACCGGGTTCGCTTGGAGTTACCCAGCGAGATGTACCTCTTGCTTGCTATGGAGGTCGAGGTTGGCGGGCGCACCTTCAATCACGCCTGTCAGGAGGCCGCTTTTCGCCTGCTTGGAGAGCTGCGTCGGAAGCATCACTCTACCCTCCGCACCACTGCTTACCGCTACCTCCCCTGCCAGACGCCCGACCAAGAATACAGTCATTTCCAGCTGGCAAACAATGAGAACGACACCACCATCGTTCACATGAGGCAGGCGATGATGGCCATGGACTACATGCACGCCAACTGGGTGCGTGCAGCCCACGACCGAGAGGACACCAACAGGATGACTATCATGGGACTCCAGAACTAGATCGACCGCCTAAAGAAGGAGGTCGCGGAACTCAAGGGACAGCCGCCACCTGGTGATGCCATGATCCAGTTGACTCCGAGGAAGAGGACTCTTCCTCCGGTGCGTGTTCAGTTGGCTCCCAGGAACGGGCCACACGCACCACCACCCCCACCAGCTCCAGTGCCTACACCAGCTCCAGCCCCAGTGCCAGCACTGACGGGTGGATGGATTAGCGCGTCGCCTGGCGACGATGACTCTCAAGGAGGCACCAGCATCCACGGGGCTTCACTTCCACCGACGACAGCAACTGCCTTCAGCGGGTCCCATACCCGCAAACGAGGCCAGTCTTCGGCCCACGGAAGTGTGGACTACGTGGAGGATCCAGGATCCGCACCGACGACGAGGTGAGCGACGAGCAGGAGCCGGAGTACAACTCTGATGATCGCAGGAGCCGCTCAGAGCAGTAGACACGCCACCCTTAGTTTGTCGTTTTTCAGTTTGATTTCCTGTGAGTTGTAATGTTAGGAAGTTTGTTTTGTTTGGGTTAGTGGTGGCATACCGTCTGTTGTGGTATGTTTCACCGTAATTAGGAGTTGAAATTGTTTTTCTATGTTTCCAAAGCCCAGAATTTCAGTTAATTTATTCAGCACTTAATTATCACCCCTGTTTCTGAGCCACCTGTTTTCCTCCTCTTTTCTCACTCTCCCCTTCAGATGGTGAAACAAGAGCAGTGCCCATGCTGCCAATGACGCTAGCGCTACTAACCAGCGAGAAGAAGTACCTCAGAATCAGGGAGCACCCAACCACATGCCACCACCGCTACCGGAGAACCTGTCGTTGGCACAGGTTATTGCCAACCAAAACCACATGTTGGCCATGATGATGCAACAGCATGAGTAGAACAACCTACATCAGCAACGCCACTAGCCACCCAATCCGGCCATTGCCCCTCAATCCAAGCTGCCTGAGTTCCTGAGGGTCAGGCTGCCAACTTTTTCCAGCACCCCGAACCCCATTGATACCAACGACTGGTTGTTGGCAATCGAGAAGAAGCTCAACCTCCTCCAGTGCACCGACCAAGAGAAGGTCGCTTTTGCTACTCACCAACTCCAAGGTCCCGCATCGGCTTGGTGGGACAATTTCCTGGTGACCCGTACCGCTACCACGGAGGTCACTTGGGCTGAATTCTGCTACAATTTTCGGAAGTCGCAAATTCCGGTGGGAATTGTGGCACAGAAGAAAAGGGAGTTCAAGGACTTGGTCCAAGGGAATAGACGGTTACAGAATACCTCCACGAGTTCAACTGCTTAGCGTGCTATGCGCCAGGAGAGGTCCGCACCGATGTGTGAAAGACAGGAGAGGTTCTTGGATGGATTGAACGACGAGCTGACCAATCAGCTCCTCTCAAGTGACTACCCAGACTTCGAGAAGCTGGTGGATAAAGCTATCTGCCAAGAAAGCCAGCATAACAAGGTGGATCGCAAGAGGAAGGCAGCACAGTTCCGGACTCACCAAGGACAGCTTTAGCGACCACGGATGATGATGGGCCAGCATGGTGGACCACCCACCATGATCGTTCGTCAACAACGCCCATTCCACCCAGGGCACTCTGGAAGCAGCAGCAACAGTGGGCAGTACAACCGTCAGTCCGCTCCGCGCCCACCAATGGCGCCAGCACAACAGGGTCAGCCACGGAAGGATAACGGGGGCAAGAGCTACATCTGCTACAACTGCAACGAACCGGGCCACTTCGCCGACAAGTGTCCGAAGCCGAGGCGAATGGGATCTAGACCTGCAGCTCCCCAGCACCCCAACGCCAATCAACAGGTGGTAAAGGGGCGTGTCAACCATGTCTCCGTGGAAGAGGCGCAGGCCACACCGGAAGTGGTATTGGGTACGTTTCTTGTGAACTCAATACCTGCTACCGTACCTTTTGATTCTGGTGCAACACACTTTCATATCCAAGAAATTTGTGGGGACACCTGGGATAAAAGTAGTGAAACTTAAAATCCCCATGAGGGTTCATACACCTGGGAACCGTATGGTAACCGCTCACTATAGCCCTTCAGTGAGCCTTGAAATCCAAGGATCACCTTTTCTAGCCAATCTCATCCTCTTGGAATCCAAAGACATAGATGTCATCCTAGGAATGGATTGATTGACCCGACACAAAGGGGTGATCAACTGCGCGGACCGCACCGTAACAGTGACCAGTCCGGAAGGAAAGGTGGTTACTTTCAAGTCACCTGTGCCGTTGCATCAAGAAGCAAGCCTGAATCAATTTGCAGCAGAGCAACTGTCGGAAGGTGGGATGAAGCCAGAAAGGAGAATAGAGGACATTTCAATAGTGAAGGAATACCAGGATGTGTTTCTGGAAGACCTACCAAGGATGCCACCAGAAAGGGAAATTGAATTCAGGATTGATCTGGTACCTAGGACAGCGCCAATATACAAGAGGCCTTACAGAATGGCACCGAACGAGATGGCAAAAGTCAAGAAGCAGGTCAACAATCTGTTACAGAAAGGCTACATCCGACCAAGCACATCACCTTGGGGAGCGCCAGTCATTTTTGTGGAAAAGAAGGACAAGACAAAACGGATGTGCGTGGACTATCGCGCACTGAACGATGTCACTATCAAGAATAAGTACCCTCTGCCAAGGATTGATGATCTCTTTTACCAATTGGAGGGTGCCACTGTTTTTTCCAAGATAGACCTGCGATCAGGCTATCACCAACTCAGAATTCGAGAAGAGGATATACCAAAGACAGCCTTCACCACGCGGTATGGGTTGTATGAGTACACTGTTATGTCCTTTGGGCTGACAAATGCACCTGCCTTTTTCATGAATCTGATGAACAAGGTATTCATGGAGTTCCTGGACAAGTTTGTGGTAGTGTTCATCGACGACATCTTGATCTACTCAAAGTCAACGGAAGAGCATGAGCAACACCTTCGTTTGGTTCTTGAGAAGTTGAGAGAGCACCAGTTATACACCAAGTTCAGCAAGTGCGACTTCTGGATGAGAGAAGTGCAATTCCTTGGACACATCATCACCGCTCAAGGAGTTGCCGTGGATCCAACGAACGTGGAATCGGTCACCAATTGGAAACCGCCTAAGACAGTGACACAAGTGCGGAGTTTTCTTGGACTTGCGGGGTACTACCGCCGGTTCATCGAGAACTCCTCGAAGATTGCCAGACCTATGACACAACTACTGAAGAAGGATGTTAAGTTTGTCTGGACCTCTACATGCAATCACAGCTTTGAAGAACTCAAGAAGAAGTTGGTTTCAGCACCAGTTCTGATCTTACCAGATCCTAAGAAAGATTTCCAAATATACTGTGATGCATCCCGCCAAGGGTTAGGGTGCGTATTGATGCAGGAAGGTAGAGTTGTATCTTGTGCATCGCGCCAATTACGCCCCCACGAGGGCAATTACCCGACACATGATTTGGAATTGGCCGCAGTGGTCCATGCTCTAAAGAGTTGGCGGCATTACCTCATCGGTAACCGCAGTGAGATTTATACGGACCACAAGAGCTTGAAGTACATCTTCACCCAGCCTGATCTGAACCTCCACCAAAGAAGGTGGCTGGAGTTGATTAAGGATTATGATGTGGGGATACATTACCATCCAGGGAAAGCCAATGCCGTGGCAGACGCTTTGAGCAGGAAAAGTTACTGCAACACCGCTCGAGCAGAGGCATTGTGCAAGGAAATGCAGCAAGAGTTTGAATGCTTGAACCTGGGCATTGTCGAACATGGATTCGTGGCAGCCCTAGAGGCTCAGCCCACGCTTTTTGATCAAGTTCGAGAGGCACAAGCAAAGGATTCAGAAATCCAAGAACTTAAAAAGAACATGCGAGTCGAAAAAGCTCAGGGTTTTACTGAAGACGAGAACGGAACAGTATGGATGGGGGAACGTTTGTGCGTTCCAGAAAACAAAGAACTCAAAGACCTAATACTCCGGGAAGCCCATGAGACGCAGTACTCCATTCACCCCGGAAGCACAAAGATGTATCAAGATCTCAAGACGAAGTTTTGGTGGGCCAGCATGAGGAGAGAAATCGCCGAATTTGTGGCAATCTGTGATGTGTGCCAACGGGTCAAGGCAGAACACCAATGGCCTGCTGGACTGTTACAGCCACTCAAGGTTCTAGAGTGGAAGTGGGAAGAAATCGGGATGGATTTCATCACTGGTTTGCCTCGCACATCGTCGGGGTATGACTCAATCTGGGTGGTCGTGGACCGACTTACCAAAGTTGCACATTTCATCCCGGTACATACAACATACTCAGGTAAGAAACTGGCAGAACTGTATATGGCCCGCATAATGTGTTTACACGGAGTACCCAAGAGGATTGTCTCCGATCGTGGTAGCCAGTTCACTTCCAAGTTTTGGCAGAAGTTACAAGCAGAACTAGGAACCAGACTGAACTTTAGCACGGCATATCATCCACAAACAGATGGTCAGATTGAAAGAGTCAATCAGATATTGGAGGACATGCTGAGGGCTTGCGCACTAGACTTCGGAAGAACATGGGATAAGAGCTTACCGTACACAGAGTTCTCGTACAACAACAGCTACCAGGCCAGCTTGCAGATGGTACCGTTTGAAGCTCTGTATGGCAGGAAGTGCCGCACACCCCTTTTCTGGGATCAAACAGGTGAACGCCAGGTATTCGGAACCGACTCACTCAAAGAGGCCGAAGAGAAGGTAGCCATAATACGGGAGCGCTTGAAGACGGCTCAATCTAGACAGAAAAGCTATGCTGACAACCGTCGCTGAGACCTAAGCTTCGAGGAAGGAGATTACGTATATCTTCGTGTCACCCCACTTCATGGAGTACACAGGTTCCAAACCAAAGGGAAGCTAGCACCACGTTTCGTGGGACCCTACCAAGTGCTAGCCCGAAAAGGTGAAGTGGCATATCAGTTGAGCCTTCCAGCTTCGATGACGGGTATATACGACGTGTTTCATGTGTCACAACTAAAGAAGTGTCTGAGGGTACCCACGGAACAGGCAGATCCGGAACAAATCAAGATCCAGGAAGATCTCACCTATGTGGAGAAGCCAATACGGATTCTAGAAATCAGCGAAAAAAACACCAGGAGCCGGGTGATCAGATTCTGCAACGTACAGTGGAGTCACCATTCAGAAGAAGAAGCCACCTGGGAGCGAGAAGACGAATTGAAGTCCGCCCATCCCCATCTCTTTGCCAGCACTTCCGAATCTCGGGGTCGAGATTCTGTTTAAGGGGTGTAGGTTTGTCACACCCTGACTTTAGCCACACAAAATTATACCTAAGAAAAATACCCAAGAAAATAAATTTAAAAAAGCTAGAGGAATTAATTACAGGTGTAAAATGCAAGATAATAAATTATCGTGGCCGGGAATATTTTTCTTGTATTCTCTGTGCCAAAATACATTAACTGAATTTTTAGTGGAATTTTCAGAACACAGGAACTATTTTTAATAAATCAAAAACGCTTATCGGAATTTAAATCGTCCTGGAAAAATCTTTTTCCTTTTTCCTTTCTCTTTTTCTTCTGTTGGGCCGGTGGCCCGCTCTTGTGCCGGCCTCCCTCCCCGCGCGCCCGCAGGCCAGTTCCCCACCCCGGCCTATTTCTCCCCGCGCTGGGCCGGCCCACCCCTCACCTGTGCCCTCGCCCGCACCCGCGCTCGCGCCCTCGCTCACGCCCGCGCTCGCGCCCTCGCTCACGCCCGCGCCCGCGCGCCTCCCGCTGACAGGCCGGGCCCGCCTGTCAGCATCGTCTTCCTCCTCCGTCCGAATCGGGCGGAGGGGAAAATCCCCGGAGCCATCCGATCCGGCGCCGCCTCCCGCCTCCTCCCGCGCTCGCACTCGATTCAAACGGGCGCGGACCGAGTCCGCCCCACCTCCCTAAGTTCTCCGGCATCCACGCCCCCTCACTCCCACGAATCGCGCGCACGATCTCCACGCCGCCACTCTCTCTCCCGTGCGCGATTGGAGCCGTTCGGCCTCGATCTCTCCCGGCCAACTGCATAAAAAGCCCCTCCGCCCTCTCCTCTATTTTTCCCCCAACACACCGAGTTTCCCCGTGCTCTAGAACCCCCTCACCACCGCGCACCCGAGCTGCCCCTTTTTCGCCGACTCCGGCCACTGCTCGCTGCCGTTCCAGACGCCACCAAGCCGGACCGCCACCGCCATCACCTCCGCCGTGCCACACCGCACCTCGGCCGCCACTCCGTGGAAGCCAAAGCCAGCCGGACCACCCCACCCACGTGCACGGAGAGTATCGGCCCTCCGCCTCCTCTCCGGCCCATGATTCCCGCCACGCCGCGTCACGATTCTTCACCCTAACTCCTCTTCTGTCCTCCTCATCCTCTAGGATGCCTCGGCAACCACCTCTCGCCCGTTCCCCGCCATCGGAGCTTCGTCGCCGACGTCGTCCCGAAGCCACCGCAGCTTTTTCGTCGCCACCATCGTCTTCGCGCCGTCGCGAGCCGCCAGTGAGAACCCCCTCTGTTTTCTTGTTCCATTCCGCCCCTTCGTGTGGTCGCCGCCGCACCGGGTGGTCGCAGCCGGCGACCATCGGGTCGCGTGCACGCCGCCGCCTTCCGCTCGGGATGGCTGGCTTCAGCCGCCGCTCCCCGGGGCCATCCGATCTGCCGGGTGGTAGATCGGGGACGCCCGCTCGCTCGCCCGCGTGGTTGCCCGCGGTGGCGCCACGTGGTGCGCCCGCCTCTGTGCGCCGCTGGCCAGTGGGGCCCACTGGTCGGCACCGCCTCTCCCTCCGGTGACGTCTTTAATTCGATTTAATGCGCAATAAATCGCCTATTAATTATATTTACACTGAAAATAGAAGTAAAATTTCAATAAATCATAACTAATTCATACGAACTCCGATTAAGTCCATTCAAATTTCATTAAATCTAGAAAAATGCCAAGAATCCATCAAAAATGCTTTTAGCCCATGTTTGATTGCCCCCATGTACTATTTTTAATTGTTTATGCATTGTTTGTTGTAGAATCCGACGCCGGTAATTCTCCCGCGTATTTTGAGATCGTAGCAAAGTACCTTGAGCCAGAGCAAGGCAAGTCGCACTGTTACTTTGATCACTTTGTACCTATTTTTTGCTAAATTGCTTTGTTTACTCAAATAAACTGTATTATTTTAATATTTCATGTGGGTGGTTATTACCTATGCAATGTTAGGACTTAGCCATAGTTTTGAAACCTGAACCCTTGTCACCTGGGTAATAATGTGAGTATATTACAGTTCTTTGGATGCTTAGCCATGCTTAGCAACCTAGCTCACATGGGAATTAAATACTATTTCTTTTCTATGATTCGACTCCATGTCGCAAAAATGAAACTTTGGATAGACTGATGTTAAATTATTAAAACTTGACCTAAATGGTGGGCTGTGGGTGTATGGTTTTGCTTGTCACACCATGGCAATTAAGGACCGGTTCGCGGGAACCACTTGGGCAACTTCCCGTACTTTCCACAAGCCAGCGTGGGCAATGGCTGGGCTTGAAGCGTTTCTTCTCCCTCTCCTAGGCACCGAAGATGAGGGTGAGCGGGATGGAGTTGGGTCGGCCCGGGGTAGGGTTGATCGGCTGCCGGATTCACCGTGGCGCAAGGGGGGTAGCCTGGCCAATATGGTGTGCCCTATCGGCAGGTGCAACCTCAGCGTGGTGTGGATGGTTAGGGAGGGGTTTCGTGAACGGTCCTGTCACAGCCTCTCACGGGACATCGTGGTGATGTACTGGCACATGGAAACGTGTGTGGAGTTGTGTCTTGTGGGTACAATTGTACACCTCTGATTAGAGTAAAACTATTCGAATAGCCGCGCCCGCGGTTATGGGCACATTGGCCAAGACTCACCGTGATTAGTCTCACCCTAGATAATTAATCTGGTTTTATCAAACTGGTGTTGTGGAAGGTGTTGAGTCCGGCCGACGTGGTTGAGTTGACCGGGGGTGACCGGTTAGCGTGGTGTAACGCTAGTCGGCGGAGATTGGTGAGTGTGGTGTAACTCTCATCAGTGATGCCTGATGGTCGTGGTGTAACTTCCATCAGCGCGGCCTGGTCAACGGGGTGTAGCATTGATTGGGAAAAGCTGGTCAGCGTGGTGTAACGTTGTCCGGTGGTGACTGGTTAACGTGGTGTAGCGTTAATCAGTGGAGTCCGGGTAACGTGGTGTAACGGTAACCGGAGGTGCCTGGTGAACGTGGTGTAGCGTTCATCAGTGGAGACTGGTTGACGTGGTGTAGCGTCAATCAGTTGGGAATGGTTGGGCCTGGTTAACGTGGTGTAACGTTAATCAGCGGAGAATTAATATGGTGAAATTAATCAACCTTTTGACTGTTTGCGAACTACTACTGTTTGCAGCTGCTTTTATGCAAAACAAACCATATCACATCTTTGTACCCTGTGCATATGCATAATTGTGGGTGTGATTTGTTGAGTACTGTGGGTGGTACTCAGCCTTACTCCAATTTCCCCCTAGTGTTGGAGAACGCGTCAGACGAAGATCATTCTGAGGAATCGGCTGGCTCCGCCGTCAAGTTGCTTGTGGGAATGGACGCTGCCAATGGACCCGCTGTTTATAGACTATCTTTACCTTTTTCCGCTGTATTTTTGTAATATAATTTTACTCTGTTTGTAAGACCCTCTGTATGGCAACTTGGATTTGTGTACCCTGGCTTTCCTGGACAGAGATTTATTACACATTAATGTTCAGAATTTCTGTGCGAATTTCTAGACGTTATAGCCGCTTCATGTGGCTCACTCTCCTGGCGAGTAAGGACCAAGCCCCGGCAGTGATTAAGTGCTTCCAAGCCATGGCCGAACTGGAGTCCGGGCAAAAGCTCAAGGTGTTGCGCACCGACTGCGGTGGAGAGTTCACCTCCATCGAGTTTGGTGCCTATTGCGCGAAATGTGGCGTACAACGCCAGCTCATCGCGCCCTACTCCCCGCAACAGAACAGCGTCGTCAAGCACCGCAACCAAACGGTGGTCACCATGGCTTGCTCCATGATGAAGGCGAAGGGGCTACCGGGGCGCTTCTGGGGGGAGGCCGTTTCGACGGCGGTCTTTCTCATCAACTGCTCTCCGACACGCTGCCTCGACGGCAAGATGCCGTATGAGGCCTGGCACGGCACCAAGCCGGCGGTTCACTTCTTGCGCACGTTTGGCTGTGTCGCGCACGTGAAGAACACCAAGCCAAACCTAAAGAAACTCGACGATAGGAGCACGCCAATGATCTTCTTGGGATATGAGGCTGGATCCAAGGCATACCGAGTGTACGACCCCAGCACCAAGCGCGTCCATGTTACACGGGACGCCGTGTTCGACGAGGCAGCCAGCTAGGACTGGGCCACTCGCGGAGGCGGCGAGAACGCGAACGGCGCCGCGGATTTCACCGTAGAATACACGATGGCGCTGATCGATGTCACGGCCTTAGGGCCGGAACAAGGAGGCGCGTGGACGACAGGCACGCTGTCCTCGACGCCGACACCCACAGCAACACCCACGCCGCCACCATCACCTGTGCCGGCCACGCCGGCGGGCGCGACACCGAACACGCCCGTGACACCGCCAGAGTTCGTGTCACCCCCAAGCAACATCAGCGACGCCCTGGACGTCGACCACGATGACGCACCGCTGCGGTACCACGCCGTCGACAACATCCTCGGACAAGCACTTGCGCCGGGCCTCGCACCTCGCGAGCTGGACACCGGCGAGCTGTACTTCATGTCCACCGAGGAGCTGTCTTCTTTTAGGGAGGCGAAGCAGCATCAAAGCTGGCGACTCGCCATGATGAAGGAGATGGATTCCATCAACGACAATAGAACATGGGATCTCGTCGACCCGCCACCGTGCCAACGCCCGATCGGGCTCAAGTGGGTGTATAAGGTGAAGCGCGATGAGCACGGCACCATTGTCAAGCACAAAGCGCGCCTCATTGCCAAGGGCTACGTCTAGAAGGCCGGGATCGACTTCGAGGAGGTCTTCGCGCCGGTTGCACGCATGGAGTCCGTGCGACTCCTGCTCGCTGTCGCGGCCCACGCCGGTTAGGGTGTCCACCACATGGACGTCAAGAGCGCGTTCCTGAGCAGGGAGCTCACCGAGGAGGTCTACGTATAGCAGCCACCGGGCTTTGCCATCGACGGGTAGGAGCATAAAGTGTACTGGCTTCGCAAGGCGCTGTATGGGCTACGCCAAGCACCCAGGGCCTGGAATGCCAAGCTCGACGACAGCCTTATGTCGCTTGGTTTCCAGAAGAGCATCACCAAACACACTATGTACACGCATAGCGAGGGCAGCTCGAAGCTGATCGTCGACGACTTGATCATCACCGGCGCGAGCGACGCCAACATGGGCGAGTTCAAAAAGGAGATGTGTACGCTCTTCAAGATGAGTGATCTCGGGCTTCTCTCTTATTATCTTGGTCTCGAGGTGAAACAGGGGAAGACGGGCATCACGCTCTGCCAGGCGGTGTACGCCGGCAAGCTGCTCGACAAGAGCGGCATGGGGGATTCTAACCCTTGTGTCACACTGATGGAGGCGCGGCTGAAGCTGCGCAAGGCGAGCACTTGTCCCCTGGTGAATGCGACAGAGTATCGCAGCATCATCGAGGGGCTGTGCTACCTAGTGAACACGCGGCCGAACATCGCCTAGGCGGTGGGCTACCTGAGTCGATTCATGGAGGAGCTGCACGAAGATCATCAAGCGGCGGTCAAGCACGTTCTCAGGTACATCGCCGGAACACGACACCACGGTGTCCACTATGCCAGGGAGGAAGAAAGCCGGCCAATTC
This sequence comes from Oryza meyeriana var. granulata, assembly GCA_003991445.1. Lineage (NCBI taxonomy): Eukaryota > Viridiplantae > Streptophyta > Magnoliopsida > Poales > Poaceae > Oryza > Oryza meyeriana. The sequence continues at coordinate 121,182 of RYFJ01000699.1, forward strand.
TCCATGGCTACAACGACAGCGACATGGCTGGCGACCTGGACATGCGCCGGAGCACCAGCGGCGTCCTCTTCTTCCTCGGGTCCAGTCCCATCTCCTGGCAATCAGCTAAGCAGAAGGTGGTGGCGCTATCATCGTGCGAAGCAGAGTACATCGCCGCGACGGCCGCCGCCTGTCAAGCAATCTGGCTAGCTCGGCTCTTGAGTGATCTGATCGATTCAGAATATGGAGCGCCGGAGATCAAGGTGGACAAAAGTCTGCCATCGCAATGACAAAGAACCCCATCTTCCATGACCGGAGTAAGCATATTGATTTGAGGTATCATTTCATCCGGGAATGCGTCGAGAGCAGGAAGATCGTAATCAACTACATTCGCACGGAGGAGCAGCTGGCGGACGTACTAATGAAGCCACTTGGCCGTGTTCGATTCCAGTAACTTTGTCAGGGGATCGGCATCGTCAAGCTCACTGGTGATGGCGACAAGAATTGGGGGGGAAAATGTTGAGATTAATCCTAGCGCCATCTCCTATTTCTACTCCACTTTCTTTCCTAGCGCAGACTCTGTTGTGGTGATCGTACGCATGTATCGTGGGCTCTGACGCACGCTGTGTTCATACGGGAGCGCGTCCGAGTCTTAGGGGCATTGTGTGTTCGCGTTTCTTCGGCCGTGGGATGGCGCGGCCCAGTCAGGAGAATGGTGATCATGCAGGGATCATAGGATCATGGCGAGGATGGCGATTGGTCGTGTGATGGCATGACCCGGTAGGATAGCCACTAAGTCTTGTATTGCATTTGCTATTTAATCACAAAGTGCATCAGAAAACGCTGCAAGGTCTAGCAGCACAAAAACTCTTGAGTTCTTGTTTTCCTGTTCATCGTCAGTATTTTGCCGAAGACGCTGGATTGTCGCCAACAAGCGCGAGGGCCATGTCGCCGCAGGTGAGCCCCCAGCCCCGGACCACCAGACGCAAGTGGGTAAGGACACCGAGATTGGGTTTGTTTCTTCTTGGAAAAATTGAAGGAAAAAGAATTGCTTCTTTTTTGGCTGCTCGTGGACGCAAGCAGGTCTGAATTCTGGCTTGTGTTGTCTTTCTTCTCATGTGATGTGACTCCCTTGGGTTGGATACTTGGATTGGATTGCGGTGGTGGTGCAGGCACAGGCAGTACTTGGTGGAGTAGTTGCAGGAGCATTAGAAGCTGGGGCGTCCATGCAAGTGCTCCCAATCTGCAGTGCAGGAGGCCTTTGACTCAAGGTGAGAGCTCTGCTCTGCTTCTGTTCCAAGCAGTGGTTTTCGTTATCCTGTTTCTTGGGTGGATAGCCTTCTTGGATAATTCGTCTTCTCTGATTGAAGGCCTGCCTAATTCTCTTAATTGTCTCTGCTTGCTGCTTGATGCCGTATATGTGCTATCCTTGTGTATTGCAGGCCTTCAAGTGTTTGAGTTCCTTCATTTTTTTAGATAATTTATGTTCCCTCATTTGAGCAACCAGTGAACCAGAGCAACCCGTCGATCATCGGCAGAGATGCAGTACCAGGGTACCAGCAGCAAGAAAGTTTATCTTGGACAATTGGTTTCGACGGTGAGAAAGAAGGATGTGCCAAACGGCAAACGCTGCAGCTGCCTCTTTGTCTCTGAAGAGAAGAGCATGCTTTGGGTGTGCTGCACTGCAAATCAGCAATTGCTATGGTCGCCTTGTCTTCTTCTCTGGATTCTAGTCCTTTTGCCTCCATCTCTACTCTGAAAGAGTACAGTGATCAAAGAGTAAATTCCTGGAGCTCAGACAATGCTTAGGGTAAGAAATCTCTTGGATCTTAATGATCTCATTGGGAAAATCAGTTTTTCCTGAGTCCTTGGTTCACTTCAGTCACCTGGTGATGAATAGCTTCAGTATAATACTATGCTAAATCCGCATATGATCTGCAGTTAAAAGCTAAAACAAAGCTCCAGACAAAAATTGATGCAGAGACTTAAAAGCTAATGAGACAAACGACAGTTGATAGTCTTTTTTGATATTCATGAGAAGCTATTATGAGCTGATTTGGTCTAATGCCAGTGTAATCAGCCCCTGCTTAGGAAAACAGAAGATATGCAGAGGTTCTTGACAGTCACATGCGCATCTGTTTTCTTCTATAGGGAGAGCTATGTGTATTATATCTTTGTTGAGGTTTGGTTGTTCTCTCCATAAGTTAAATGTAGTGGGGAAAAAGAGATAGGCATGAACTGTGAAAAAGAAATAATAAATCATCACTCTTTTACCTTCACCTGTTGCAACACATAGGACATTTTACTAGTATATTAAAATATTTCGGCACCATTGCTAATGACCTTTGCTAATTAAGTTAATTAAATATCCACCTACATTAAGCCGACCTGGAAACCTTGCTTTAATTCTTCCCTCTTCGTTGTGCTGAGATCAATGCTGTCTCCCTTCTCAATTATTCCTTCTTGCACAATAACATGCACCCACTAGAAAAGAACAGTTCAGCTTCGACTCCTTTTTTTTTTGTTGACAATAACGTGCAACTTCTGTGCCGCCTCCTCTCTTCTTTGTAGATTTGATGGTCATATCAGAATATATGACTGAAATTTTCGGTCTCGGTTAGTTTGCTTTTGATCTCGGTCAGTTTGGTTCGGTTTTTGGTTACGGTTTATTTTGCTCACTCCTACGGTTGGAGGTCGGTACTGCCTCGAGCAGGGCCGGCCAGCCTCTAGGGGTGCACAGGCCGACCCAACTTTAGGTCGGTCGGCCTCCTTGGTAGGTCGCTCGGTCTTTAGATTTATTAGGCTCGCGCGTGAGTGGAGATGTGCTGACCGGCCAAGATGGATGGGCTAGTCGGGCCTCCTTGGCGCACCGGCCGGCCTCCTCTGGGCATTGGCCGGCCAAGCCTAAGTCTAGGCTTGGGGTGAGGGAGACGGGGCCGGCAAGTTGGCACCCTTGGTCGGCCGGCCGTTCGGGCCATTTTGGTTTGGTCGGTCCCATTTTCTCCAAAATTTGTGCATTTCCAACTTGATTTAGATGATACCTGCAAAATAAGGAAATCAAAAGCTCGTGGAAATTCATGAGTCTAAGGAAATTGACGAGTTGAACCTCTCTTTTACCAGTTTTATTGCCAAAGGTTGGTGGTCGAATTGGTGTTTAACTACTGTCAACGAAGAGATCGGTAAATAATCAAATAGTTGGGAAGATCTATGCTGAGTTGTGGAAATCGTTCTTGGAAATTCTTATTTTGTTGAGATATTTCAAGGAGACCAATTCACAAAGAGCGCTTGTATTCCAGTGTAGCCGCAAAAACTATTTTAATAAAAATATAAATTCAAAAAATTGGCTATTGTGTATTAGGTGCAGAGATCTCATTTTTATTTCCATCATTTCGTGTGACCCCAAAAATAATAACTCAAAAGTCCCTCCCGAAATCTCGGGATTCGAATTATGCAATCCGAATCCCCTCTTAAAAACTTTTCTGAATTTTCTCCCCTAAATCTCAAACACAAAATTCGCATCTATTCTTCAAATAAACAAGCCTTCTTTGAATCCCTGAATTTTTTAGTACTTCATAAATCAAATTAAAAGCCTCCCTTTTATCTCTTTCCTCAGAATTATTCAAATTCAAACTTTACCTCAAAAACCCTCCTCTGATTTCAAATATTTTATTTAAATTTAAACCTCCTTGGCCTCCCTCTACTTTTCCCTCAAATTTATTCTCTCTCCAAATTATCCAAATTTAAATTCGCCCGAAAGATTCACTCCATATTTAAATTTCCCTCAAATACCTCAAGTCTTTTCCCTAAATTTTTGTGAATTCAAATATCATATTTGAATCCACTAAGTCAAAATCTTCCCTTTGATTCCGCTGGATATATTAAGTTCAAATGTCAATTGAATTCAAATCCAAGCACCAATATATATATATATATATATATATATATATATATTCAAATTCCTTTTATTTTTCCTCTCACAAATTCCCTCAAATATCAAATTCAATTCAAATATGTTCAAATACCCCATTTGGCATATTCCTTGGATTCCTGTAGTTTTCTAAATCCAAATATCATGTTTAAACTCGTTTTGAATTCAAATTCCCTTTTGAATCCTCTCAAAATCCAAACAAGCAAAATCCCTAAAAATGTCAAAAGTCACTGTCGGCCCAACCCAGACTTCCTCTCTCCTTTTCCATTCTTTTCCCCCACCTACAGAGCAGGCTGCCGGCCCACAGTTCACGTGGCTAAACCTCCTCCTCCTCTCCCTCTCTCCTCCCCGGCCCAGCCACGGCCGTACCCCCGCCGGCCCGCTCCGCTCCCCATCGGACCAGTGCTGTGCGGCCGAGCTATGGCCTGCCTCCCACGGCCCGCCGCCGGCCTGCGCTTGTCACCGCCTGGCGCGCGCGCGGTTGCTGCTTAGCACCCTTCCGCGGGCCCCGCACGTCAGCTACCCCTCCTACCTAGCGTCCGCTCGCCCCGCTCGCCTCGCGCGCTCGTCTCCCACCTCGCACCGCTCGCACGTGCCCGCCACTCGCTCGGGGAAATGCCGCACCCAACCGCCGCACCAAGCCCACGCCGCGTTGCACCGAAACCACCTCCCTGTGCATCGCGCACCACGTCAAATCCACGCCGCGCCAAAACCCCCAAGCCTCGCCGCGAATCCCGCCCTCTCTCTCTCCCCCCTTTTTCCTGTTTCCCGCTGGGAAACCCGGCTTTCTGTCGCCCTCCCGTTTTCCCTCCAGGAATCCCGCTCTCCCGTGCGTCGCCCTTGCCGTCGCATCCCTGGAATTCCGCACACCGCCATCACCTCCCTTAAAGCCGCTGCCTCGCCATTTCGTCGAGGCCATCTCCTCCCGGAAACCTACCGCCCCTTCGCTCTCTCTATCTCTCTCGTACGTCGTGTTGCCGTCCTCTCGCGCGTCGCGTCGCTGTCGCCATCACCTCGCCAGCCGTTCCCCCTCTTCTTCCTCTGCCACCGCGGCCTCGCCCGAAATCACGGCGATGCCGCCACCTCGCCGTCCGGCACCCGCTATAAAAACTCCCCCGAAGCTCTCTCTTCCGCCGCCACACAGCTTCCCCGAGCTTGCTCTCTCTCACCGCTGCTCTCTTCTCTCTCTCTCTCTCTCTCTCTCTCTCTCTCTCTCGGTCTCCTTCCGAGGCCGAGCCACCACGCCGCAGTCCCGGCGCCACCGTGCCTCTCCATCCTCGGCGGCGCAGTCGCCGGCATCCGTAGCCCTTCCCCCAGCCGCCCCGAGCCGTCTCCGCCATCGCCGCAGCCCATCCCCTCTTGCTGGCGCGCTCGGAGCAGCGCAGACGGAGGAAAACGACCTCCCTCCCCCGAGCCGCTGACAGCTCGGGCTCACCGACACTGTAGCAGCCAGTGAGGTGAGGCCACGTCCTCCCCTTTTCTCCTCTGACATGTGGGCCCAAGGCCATTAAAATCTAAATAAATCTGGTTCAAATAATTGAGTCTATGACATGTGGACGCCACACCTATTAAATTCCTCTCCTCTCTTTGACTGACAGGTGGCCCCCTCCAAGAAAAGTAATTAAACCCCCCTTTGTTTTGAACCCAATCTCTGACATGTGGGCCCTAGCCATTTTAACTCACTGCCAACAAGGCCCCACTGTCAGGGAATATTCCCATGGAATATTCGTGCCCTTTTTGGTATTTCCCTTTTTCCAAAAGTCCTAGAAATTCATTTAATATTTGAAAATTCATGGAAATTGAACTGTAACTCCGATCGACTCCTTTCAACTTTCTAAATTTTTCTAAAATTGAGATCTATCTAATGGAACTATTATTTTATAAAAATTATTATTTATTTATAAGATTTCTTCAGGATCTTTTAGTTAACCACGTAGCAATTTTCTAGATTTTCATCATACACGAGGATCGAGAAAATTTGAAGGCCGTTTCTGAGGCAAGTCACCCTTTTGATCATATTGCTCTTATTTTACAAAATGTGATTGATTGAAAAATTACGTGTTTAGTGTACACAATTAATTTTAATCGGCCTTGGTTTGCGTGCAACTGAAGGTCCCACCTGTAAGTTGCATTATTTTTCATAGGTTCTTGATGAACTCTATCCTTGTAACTCCACCATAGTGATGCCATAATGTCCTCGCTCTTTGAGCGGGAGTTTTATCACCACATATTCACTATCGTTTGTCGAAAGTGGAAAACTTTTGGTTGAAAAGCTATTGCAAAATCCGACTCGCGTAGTCGGTGGGTTTGAAAAGAGAAAGATGGTTTGTAAAAGTTCATGATGCGGGTCTCGCTTCCGTGGCTTGTATTCGTATTAGTATGTAAGGACTGATTCCTTGGGGACTTACATATGAGCATATGATAGTGCGACTACATGAGTATTTAGGGGACGCCTCTAGCAAAGTAATTAGTTAGTATATGGGAATCTTGTATGCCAATGGTTGTGAAACACTGGAAATATAAGAGGCAGAGTTGTTATTGCCCCTCGTGGGTGTCATGCTGCCCCTTGTGGGCGATTTTACTACCGCTATAGTGGCGATCGGGCTAGTGTAGGAGGCATTACTGGTGTTCCTGGGTAGACGATGGCATGTCCTTTGCCTAATGCTCCGTGCGTGGACTCGACCCAACTATGTGGCATGGGATCTTCATGAGTTATCTTTGGAAAAGCCTTGTCACGAACTTCTGCTGCTGATGGGTAAACGGTGTCAACTTCGTGTCATGTGGGTAAAGTGTACAAACTTTGTAGAACTTAACTAAACTGTTAGAACAATCGTACCCATAATCAAGAGCAAATGTAAGGTCATTCTCCTAGCGTAGATTTGTTTGCCTGTGCTTTATGAAAAAGTTTTGTGGTGTGGGAACGTTACCAGAGTCGATCTTTGTGACTGATGAATGACCTAAGTGGTCAAAAACGGGGCTATATGACCCGGGATGTCAAGAAGGCATCATAGAGTAGCCTTCCCGAGTGGAAGCGAAACAGGTATAGGTTGGCTCGGAGGAGCTGAAGGTTATGTGATGGATGGCTCTATGAGCCGAAGGATGTTGCGAGAAGTGCTAAGGTTTCCTGGACCGAAAACGATGGCATGGCTAGACTATCTGGGATAATGATGCGATGTGATGGATAGAGCTGGAAAGTGAAATAACAATGTTAATAAACTAAAATTTTACTCTTTCTGCTTGAGTTATTGCAAAGCAACTTGCGGACAAGAAGAGACGAATAGTCTTTTCGACTGGTTTTATAGAAACCCATACTTAGAGTTTTCGAGAAATGTTTTGAAATACAATGTTGTGAAATAAACCCAGCCTTCCTTTGAAGCCTACATAATCACATTTCCCGTGGCTTGCGAGTACGAAAGTTCTCACCTCTCTTTTGTTGTTGTTTTTTTCCTCCCTCAAGTTCAGGTTAATGATGTTGAAGGTTCCGGTTTCGTCCCTAGACCCAAGCCACTGCCTGTGGATTGGTGTGCTAGCCATGCTAAGTTCTGCTGCAGCCGTTTTTGCTTGAAGTTGATGCTAAGAGTCTATCTGATATGGCAATAGGGTAATATGTAACGTTAGTTTTGCAATGATTTCTATTTTGTTACCGTGGGTACCCGCTTGGAATCTTGGGACTGGTATCGGCTATCATGGTTCTGTAGGGGATGGTTTGCTGTCCTCCGCGGCACGCCCTATCTGGCGCCGTCTTTTACGGCGGTGTCAGGTCGGGGTATGACAACTTAATGGAAAACATTTGAAAGGTACTTCCCAAGTGTTCGACAAGATTCTTTGGGAGCTCGCATGGCCGATAGTGATTAATTATAGTCCTTTGGCATAGTGTTATATGCTTTTTGGCTCTCAAGTTTGCCAAAAAGGCAAGGGCATGTGTTGACGACTAAATTTGGCACGAGTCTATATTTAGAACAAACTGAAGTCAAATTTGGAAAATATCAAAGCTTTCCCACAAAGGCCGGTCTGACCTGAGGCACAAAGGTAGTCTGATCATTGGTGTACGGACAGTCTAACCGTTAGCCTCAAGTCTGAGTTCAATTTGGCTTTTTTTTGTGTTTCCTTGCTTGGGGCTAGGGTTTTCCGAATTCTAATTGATCTCTAATCCTAATAAGACATGGAAATATTCTGTTTAATACAAGACCAACCCCTATATAAGGGCTATGGCCTATTCAATTGAGACAACGTTTATCTACATCAATAAATCTACAAAGAATCGCTCTTTTCCTTTACCCTTAGCTTTTACCCTCGTTTGTCCATCTTTGTCGATTTGTGCCGTAAATTGTCCACATTCGTTGTGAGAGTGCGAAATCCTTTGTATGTTTGTCCCGTAAACCATCTAGTTTGCCCACGAGACGGGTGGTTATCCTCAAATCAATCTAAATCGGCATATAGGCTAGTCTTGGTCTATAAATCGGCTCTGCTCATCAGTTTTGATCATTTTGATATCTTGGTCAGGAGCTTCTCAAGATCAAGGTATCTGGTGACTTCGTAGATAAACACTACAAATCTTTAGGTGATTCCATGTTAACTAAAAAAGTGCTAACAATTATTAGTTGCAAATATGTTGGAATAAAGAAGGAACAAACACCTTGCTAGCAAACATTTTACTTTTCATACACACAGAGACATCCCTAGCTATGGTTGTTTCAGTTTCATAGCCAACCATACACTTGTACATATTGACAAAATTAAATAATTTTGCAAAACTTGCAAGTTAAGTGCATCATCATTAATTCACAATATGGAGCACAAAATATGATCTACGTGTATCGTCACTCTTAAGAAGTATGTATCCAACTTTACATGGTTTATTTCGTCTAATGTGGCTTCGGTTTCTATTTTTCATTTTCAAAAGTTTCTAACTTTATTAGTTCTAGGCTCAAGCAAGTTTACTCAAAACAATAAGTTCAGTTTCTTCTTTAACTTATGGGGAATGTGTTAATATTGTCAAACTTGTATCTTTCATGGAAGTATGAAGTAAGAGTTTCCAATTAACAAACTTCCCTACGCAAAATATTGTGTGTAAGGAGCAACAAGACACGCTCATGCTCCTTTGCAAGCTAAACTGCCTTACCGTCAATGCTCCAATGTTCCCAAATATCTTAAACTACATATTAGGTGTTTTTGAACCAGAAACTAGTTTAAAAATTTTAAAATTTTAGAAATGGAAAGGTATATCACCTGAATAATCTATTATCCTAGAAGATAGTGTGTCCTATTAATTAGTTCTAGAATTGCATTGTTTTACTACAGATATATTTTAACATATTTACAAAAAACAAGAATTACAAAAATAAAGCAAGATAGTGGCAACATATAAGCTCATTATTAGTGTGACATATATTTTTTTCAAACAGGACCATGCGAATTATCAGTTCCTACCCCCGGCCCCTCTAAAAATTTTAAATGTTGACCTATAAAATGAAGCAATACGTTGTCGACATAAAAGTAAGACTTTATATCGATTTACTCATAACTTGTTGAAAAGAAAACTGTTTTTCATGCTACGAAAGGGCCATTTAATTTACACATAGATGATGGTTTACCTATTGTTTATGGTTCAACACCTTCTCAATCCCCTGTCACTTTCTTTGGCCAACTGTGTGGTTCGCCGTTCAACCATAGATTGTCCAACCAGCTAAGAGCCTAGAGGTGCAGGATATTGGTAGCAATGGTTGAAGAGGGTTACATGTAATTAGAAGTTCCACTGGAAAACAATGACGAATATGAGGCCATGAGGATCGAAACGTTGGGAGATGATTTTGTTTCGATGAGAGGGCGTTTTGAGTTACGGTGGAGGAGGTGGTGGACAGACAAGGACTGCATATATAGACATACGTACATATATTGATGCACTACATATTGTTAGATAATTCTGCACATTGATAAGGATACTCCTACATCCTCACAGACCAAAGGCCCAAATATCTATTATTAAGAGTCATGATTATTTGGAATCATATGGCTAGGTAAAATCATTTGGTGAGTCAACCATGGCAATAGCATGAATTCATCAATTACAGAAATTCAAATGTAGGTTCATTGTTTTTCAATACTCACCGTGCATTTGTATACATTTAGTTATTAAGATAAAGATTTTATGTTTTTTTTGCAGTAGGCCAAGATGCTATTATTATAACAGGGTTAATAAGAACCATGTTATTATAACTTTCACGGTTTTGAAATATATCTTTACTATTTACCTGTTTGAAGCTATGCTATTATAATTTCACGGTTATTCGATATATGCCACTACTTATCCATTTAATGTATTTTCTAAAATATCTGGATCAAATTGCCCCTGTCTTCTTCCTTCATTCTCTCCTCGCTCTCCTATTCATTCCATCCAAATAGGTGAATAGTAATAGCATATTTTAAAACTGTGAAAATTACAGTGGCATTAACCCATTATAATTACATCATATCATTAACTTAGATCCAATTAAAATCACCAAGCATGCAGTTGGTGCACCGACTAGTAAATAATAGCTTATAAAGTCACATGAAACTAAAAATAATGGTACAAATACATTAAAATAGATAAAGGATACTCCCTTCGTTTCAGATTATAAGACAGTTTGACTTTTTTCTAAGTCAAACTTCTTCAAGTTTAACCAAATTTATAGAAAAAGTAGTAAGATTTTTAACAAAAATAAATATACTATAAAAATATATTCAATTGTATATGTAATGAAACTAATTTGGTGTTATAGATATTTATGTTTTTCTATGAACTTGGTTAAACTTGAAGAAGTTTGACTTAAAACAAAGTTAAAATATTTTATAATCTGAAACGGAGGGAGTACATATTCAAGACGTTGTTTAATATTGTTCTTTTTTTTTATTTATCGATTGTATTCCTTTTTGTCGAAGGATGAAACTCCGACGGCGGGAAGTCAGGAGACCCCCCTTTGAGGTTCGGCCAGGGGAGTGGTTCTCAGGCAGAGTCGGTGTCAGTGGGGAAAAAGATCGATGGTCGGATGAATCGGCACACAAGAAAGACACAAGGAAGTATACAGGTTCGGGCCGCTCGGAAGCGTAATACCCTACTCCTGTGTGTGGTTTGCTATCTGTGGTGGATGAATGTGGTATTGTGGTTACAAGGTGAAGCTAGCTCACGGCCGGAGCCGGAGAAGAAGAACAGTAGCTAGAGAGTGAGCTCAGGTGCAGAGGGCTGAGAGTTAGAGGTCCTCAGTTGAGTCTGCCCTTTCACCGGTGGCTTGGATCCTCCTTTATAGATTCAGGGGAGTCCACAGTGCCAGCTCACGGGGAGAGAGGAAGCGCTGTCTTGTTGTTCACCTCCGCCTGCTGCCACCTGCCGCGCCCACGCCGGAGTAGGTCGGCTGCGGACGGCCTAGTCTTCGGGACGTGGGGATGTGATGGAGCGTCTAGTCGTCTCGGTTGTCGCCTCCCATGTCAGCTGGAGCACAGAGATGCGACAGAGGCCATCGCCCTCCGCTGCCATCGGGCAGAGAACCGAGGTCCTCTTAGTCAAAAGGCTCTGACGGTATTGTCGGGTGTTCACGGGGGGCCGTCCTGGGACGTCCACGCGTGGCAAGGCGGGCGACAGGGGCGACAGGCCCTGTCGCCTCGTCATTAATGTAGGTAGTTGGGGAGCTGGTCAACCGAGTTCTTGGGTGGATCGGCCCCTGGAGCCGTGGCGATCGACACCTGAGGTCGAGTCGGTCGGCCTCAGGCCCGGAGCATCGGCATCCGGGACCGGGGGATCGGCACCCGGGACCGGGGCATCGGTGCTCGGGCCCGGGAGCGTAGCCGCTGGAGACGGCGCCCCGGGGACGAGCCCGGGGCCGATGGCTACGGCGCCCCGGGGACGTGCCCGGGGCCGATGGCGATGACGCCCCGGGGACGAGCCCGGGGCCGATGGAGAGATGACCCCCGAGGAACTGACGTGGCCGATGACCCACGCGTCCCCAGGGCATGTGGGACCCCCTGTCCCATTTCACCGACAGTGGCCCCTGGCCCTGTTGCTCGGCCGGAACCGCTTCGGGCAGGAACGGGGCCACGTCCTTGAAAAAACGAGGGGACACTGGGTCCGCCTGGTTTATCTTGAACTGGTGGAGCTTGACGTCTTTGGTGCGTTAGACGGGATACATGCCCGGGACCCGGGCGTCGCCAGCGAGTTCTTGTGGCAACCCGCTGGTTGGAGATCGCGGCAGCAGAGGGGTGCGTCGTCCAATCGAAGGGCGCCACCGAGTCTGCCGCCGACGAGACCTCCCGCGCCTGGTCCGAGATGGAGGCGCGGGAGAAGGAAACACTCTCCCGGGAGGGAAGCGTACGGGCCCAAGAGACCGGGCTCGCGTCCCGGGGGCGTGAGTTCGCCGTGCGCGAGGAAGTCGCGGCAGTTCGCGAGGAAGGCGCGGGAGGCCGTGGTCGAGTTCGCTGCCCCGGAGGCAGGGTTCTTCGACTGCAGCGACCATCTCGTAGAGCTGATGCCTGACGAAGAGGTTGAGGAAGACGCCGGTTTCCTTCTGACGCCATGCGCGGGCGCCTTCGGGGTCCGGGGGCCCTCCATGCCCCTGAGCGCCCTTCTTCTGTCGTCGCCCGGGGTCCAGTCCGAAGGAGGCCAGCGACCTCTCCCCGTGCGACGGCGTCTCCGGGCCTCGCTCGTGCTTGCGCTCCGGTTTTGCCTGTCTTGTACAAAGAGAGGTATTTGCATATGTATATGATCATGTATATATTTTTGTACCTTTGCTTATGGTGTTGTTCTGGGAATGGAGCTCGGACTCGCTTCCCTCGCGAGCCTCGAGGCTGGGGAAAGGCATGTGCTCGGGACCCGGGGGCCCCGGCCAGCGCTAAGGATATGTGTCCGGGACCCGGGGGGCCCGGACTGAAATACGGTTTTGATATAAGCCGGGTTCCGGGGGCCCGGGCTTGAATATGGAATGTGAGACGACCTTCCGGAAGCATTCTCGCCGGGGCGGTGCTATCCGGGCTATCGCGCCCTATTCCGGGTGTCGCGTTCCTAGGCTTGCACTCGCCTTGGCGAGGCCGCCCTGGTTCAGCACCTCAGTGTTGGGCCCGTGGCACGGATTCGGGAATCCGTGCCTCGGCTCAGTATGTGTCCGGGACCCAGGGCCCCGGGCTGAAATACAAAATGTGAGACGACCTTCCGGACGCATTCTTGCCGGGGCGGTGCTGTCCGGGCTATCGCGCCCTGTTCCGGGTGTCGCCTTCCTAGGCCGCACTCGCCTTGGCGAGGGCTGCCCTGGTTCGGCACCTCGGTGTCGGGCCCGAGGCACGGATTCGGGAATCCGTGCCTCGGCTCAAACATGCACCCGGGACCTAGGGGGCCCCGGACTGTCATGTGATTTGACGTGGTCGACAAACGCCCGGGCACGAGGCCCCGGCTAAGGATTATGGACCACGTCGGGACAACTTCTCCGGAACCCGCCTTCGCCGAGGCGATGCCATCTGGGTACTCGTGCCCTGTTGAGGGTCATTCCGGGTGCCACGTTCCTAGGTGCGCACTCGCCTTGGTGATGCCGCCCCGGGCCGGGCTCCTCAGAGTCGGGCCCGGGAGGTAAGTCCCAGGCCATATGTTTGCCGGGCGAGAGGCGCTCTGCGACGTGCGCCACGCTTGCTGCCTGCGGAATATTATTGGTACGTGCCCAACCATCAACTCGTGTGTCATGACCTGAGGCCACGGTGCGAGGAGCGGGCACGAGCCCCGCTACCGAGGGCAGCGAGGACGCTTTCTAGTTCTGGCTTGTCAGGGGCCATGCTCGGGCTCAGCTTCCCTTGCGAGGGTGCGAGCTCTTGACACCGGGAGAAGATCCTCAACCGGGAGCGGCCTGCCCGGACTCGCGCTCGACAGGGCGGCGTGGTCCGGACTATCACACCGGGACCCGGAGGCCCCGGGCTGAGTCGGGATGAGCTGCCCGGACTTGCCATCGCGTCTGACGGAGTCTGGGCAGCTGTACCCTATGTGTGTCCGGGACCCGGAGGCCCCGGACTGAGTCGGGACGAACCGCCCGGACTAGCCATCACGTCCGATGGAGTCCGGGCAGCCGTACCCTATGTGTGTTCGGGACCGGAAGGTCCCGGGCTGAGTAGGAGGTAATGAGGGACGAATCGGGACGATCTCTCTTGGAAAGTGTCGGGACGCCCTTCCCGGACACGCTCTTGCCAGGGCGAAGCTATCCGGGTTATCGGTCCCCATCTGGTTATGAAAATGTTGATGTTGTCCTGAGCGCCACGTCCCTAGGCCCGCACTCGCCTTGGCGAGGCTGCCCTGGTTCAGGCCGCACGGTACCGGGCCCAACAAGCGGATCCCGGGCTACGCCCTTATTGGGCAAGGGGCCCCGGGACCCGGGGAGCCCGACTATAACACGATTTGATATATGCTGGGATCCGGAGGCCCGGGCTTGGTTGTTCCGGGTGCCACGTCCAAGGGTCACACTTGCCTTGGCGAGGCGGCCTGGGTCCGGGCTTCCCAGAGCTGGGCCGTTGGTCGGCCTGTCCGTTGCCTTCGGCCGGGCCGTCCGAATCGTCCCGACCGGGCTCGGCCTGCTAAGGCTCCTGCCGGAAGTACTTGACCTGCTTGGCCAAGCTTTGGACGGCGCGGCACTCCGTGAGGTCATGCGAATCCGTCTCGTGGACGGCGCACCACTTCTGGGCCGCTGCCGGCGAAGGCGGCGCGCGTGCGGCCCTTGGCCGCTCGCCGGTGCTGTTGTCGCCGCGGGCGTCGTCGGGCCGCGGGGCGCCCGCAACAGCCAAGGCGAAGCCGTCGGCGGCCGCCTTCTCCTTCTGTCGCTTCCTCCTGTCTCGACGCGCCGCGGAGCGTGAGGACTCACCGTATTCTTCGGGGTCCTCGCCAGGGGCCTCGGGGCGCGGCTCGTTCCACGCCCGGGCCTCCTCCTTGCGGGCGCAGAGGTCGGCGAGCTTGAACAGCTCAGCCGTAGTCTGGACGTCGCGGGTGCCCATCTTTTCGAGCATGCGCCTGTCGCGCACACCCGAGCGAAAGGCATGGATGACCGCGTGAGGAGCGATGTGGGGGATAGTATTGCGCACCTGGCTGAAGCGCTGTAGGAAGTGCCTCAGCGTCTCGTCCCTGCCCTGGCGTAGGGCATGGAGGTCCGCCTCGGTCCCAGGGCGCGGAAAGGTGCCCTGGAAGTTGGCCACGAACTGGTGGCAGAGGTCCTCCCACGAGTAGACTAATCCCTCGGGGAGGTTCATCACCCAAGAGCGCGCCTGGGCTTTGAGAGCGACGGGGAAGTAGTTCGCCATCACTCGATCATCGCCTCCGGCCGCCAGGATGGCAGTAGTGTATATTTGCAGGAACTCCGTGGGATCCACGGAGCCGTCATACTTCTCCGGCAAGCTGGGCCGGAACCTGGCCGGCCAGCGAACCTGCCGGAGGCCTGGGGAGAGCGCCAGGCAACCCGAGCCGTACAGAGCGGGCTCGGGTAACAGATGACGGTTTTCCGTCAGTAAGTTGGAGCTGGAGGCCTGGACCTCGGAACGCGTGGCGGCGTCCGCCCGCCGCTCGCGCTGTCGCTCCATAGTGACCCGGGCGTCCTCGTCGGACCGCCCCCGGTTCAGGCGGTCACGGAGGTCGCCATGGCCGCTGTTTGCCGAAGTCGTGGCGCGTTGTGCCGTGCTCCGGGTTCTGCTTTGACTCGGGGCAGGGGGCCGGCCCGCGCTAGACGTCGCGCGGTCGGCACTCCTGGCCCCTGCGCTGCTATGGGCAGCGACCTGGCGATGGGCCGCGCCTACGAGGTCGGTGACTTCGTTGAGCCAGCGCCTCTCCCGGCCCCCGCCCCCGTTAAATGCCGGGGGGTGGCGCAGGAGGGCTTCCGCCGCCAGGAGAGCTCCCTGTGGTGACGCTGGCTGGAAGTCGAGGTTGCAGCGCGCCGTGGAGCGGCGCCTCCGCTCGCGCCTCAAAGATGAGGCCGTGGCAGACCCGGCGGGGGACTTGCCGGTTCCTTCCGAGAGAGAAGGGGCCGACGCCACGCTGCCAGGCCGCCGAGGAGCGAGCTCAGCCCGCCTAGCTCGCGCTGCGCGTCTTCTGGAAGACGGGGAGCGCGGGGGGCTTACCGCCGGGCTAACGCCACCCCGCTAACGCCACCCGGCGGGGTGAAGCCGCCGGACTCCTCGTCAGAGTCCCGTGGTCGATGGCCTCCTGCCATGGAGTGCGCCGGTGTTGGAGGCGACGGCGTACCACCTGAAAAGAAAACTCTCCCTACCTGGCGCACCAGCTGTCGGAGGATGAAACTCCGACGGCGGGAAGTCAGGAGACCCCCCTTTGAGGTTCGGCCAGGGGAGTGGTTCTCAGGCGGAGTCGGCGTCAGTGGGGAAAAAGATCGATGGTCGGATGAATCGGCACACAAGAAAGACACAAGGAAGTATACAGGTTCGGGCCGCTCGGAAGCGTAATACCCTACTCCTGTGTGTGGTTTGCTATCTGTGGTGGATGAATGTGGTATTGTGGTTACAAGGTGAAGCTAGCTCACGGCCGGAGCCGGAGAAGAAGAACAGTAGCTAGAGAGTGAGCTCAGGTGCAGAGGGCTGAGAGTTAGAGGTCCTCAGTTGAGTCTGCCCTTTCACCGGTGGCTTGGATCCTCCTTTATAGATTCAGGGGAGTCCACAGTGCCAGCTCACGGGGAGAGAGGAAGCGTTGTCTTGTTGTTCGCCTCCGCCTGCTGCCACCTGCCGCGCCCACGCCGGAGTAGGTCGGCTGCGGGCGGCCTAGTCTTCGGGACGTGGGGATGTGATGGAGCGTCTGGTCGTCTCGGTTGTCGCCTCCCATGTCAGCTGGAGCACAGAGATGCGACAGAGGCCGTCGCCCTCCGCTGCCATCGGGCAGAGAACCGAGGTCCTCTTAGTCAAAAGGCTCTGACGGTATTGTCGAGTGTTCACGGGAGGCCGTCCTGGGACGTCCACGCGTGGCAAGGCGGGCGACAGGGGCGACAGGCCTTGTCGTCTCGTCATTAATGTAGGTAGTTGGGGAGCTGGTCAACCGAGTTCTTCGGGTGGATCGGCCCCTGGAGCCGTGGCAATCGACACCTGAGGTCGAGTCGGTCGGCCTCGCGCCCGGAGCATCGGCATCTGGGACCGGGGCATCGGTGCTCGGGCCCGGGAGCGTAGCCGCTGGAGACGGCGCCCCGGGGACGAGCCCGGGGCCGCTGGAGACAGCGCCCCGGGGATGAGCCCGGGGCCGATGGAGAGATGACCCCCGAGGAACTGACGTGGCCGATGACCCACGCGTCCCCAGGGCATGTGGGACCCCCTGTCCCATTTCGCCAACACTTTTAGAACTAGTAGAAATTCCGTGGAGTTCAAATGTGTAGGCTTGCAAAGAAAATTTTTATGTCAGTGTTAAGATGGAAACCATGTTCGCTACCCCATATATATATATGACACCCGTTTAGGGCCTCATGATACCTAGGCCTCAAGGTTTGAAATACATGAATTTTGTTCAAATTTTTTAGATTTTTCAACTTCTAGGTATATACCCAAGTGTAACAGTTTGATTGATGTCCATACCTTGCATCAAAACATATCAAATTCAAAGTTATTTTACTATCCTATATCATATACCTAGATAATTTTATGTTTGGATAACATATACCTAGAATCAAAATGTAAGTAAAAAAGACATGCATAAGTTCAAACTTGTTTGAACTAGCTAGTAAATAAGTTAATATTTATACCCAAAAAGTTTTTAAAATTTTTATACTCATTTAAATTAGGTATATACCCGATTTGAATCTTAAGGCCCGGGCACCATGGTGCATCAAATAAATTATATATATATATATATATATATATATATATATATATATATATAATGGATACAAATATAAATTAAGATGTAGAGGATATTGCTTTTTTACCGTAATTTAGAGGATATTGTTTTTGGGATAAGGAAAATGCAAACCAAATTCGCAGGTTACCATATTTCAGTAGTCCAATGCTTCTCATTCGTGTCAACTGCATACAATAAGTTCAACCTTTCGAATATCTTTAGGCCATATTACAAAACACTTTATACACTTTAGACAAGAACCTTGTAGAACCCAGTTGGTATGCTTGCTCTATTTGGTAGCTAAAATGCGGGAGTAAAAAACAAATCTTTGACCGAAAGTAGTACTTGCTTCTAAATAGAAATGTTCGTCAAACAAGGTATCTATGCATAATGAAGTTGGTTTTATCTTAAAAAGCAAACTGAGGCACTTCCAGCCATTGCAAAAGATATTTGGAGTTTTTCAGAACCCAAAATACACTGCCTTCCTTTTTTGTCGTATCCAATACTTCCCAAATAATCATGACATATATAAGATAAGTGTTACATAGGAGATAAGTATTTTGAGGTATGAATTATTTCAATAAATAAATACAGGTAACATTTTAATGATGAATGTCGAAAAAACTCATTTATATCTGCTCTTGGAGAGGATATATTAAATAAGAAACTTCTACTTTTGTCTACATATGTCATTCTATCTTGGTAGCATATCTAATGTAATTAATTCGTGTGAAATGAATCTAGCGAAAATACATGTAAAAGGGATATGCATCACAGAGTATAGTAACGGACAATATTATGTATAAATAGCTAGTGCTGTCCACGAATACATCTCACCAAGAGGAAAAAAACAACATATACAGAAGTGTCCCAACATTAGTTTCACATCCTCCTATTTCCCATTTTTTTTGTTCCATGGAGAAGGCTCTAGTTGTGATTGTTGGAGCAGGTCCATCTGGTCTAGCAACAGCAGCATGCCTAAGCCAGCTCTCCGTACCTTATGTTATTATCGAGCGTGAGGACTGTACCGCGTCTCTATGGCGTAAGCACACGTATGATCGCCTCCAGCTTCACCTTGCCAAGGAGTTCTGCGAGATGCCCCACATGGCATATCCTGAATGTACGCCAACCTACATCCCCAAAATTCAGTTTTTGAGGTATGTGGATGATTATGTGGAGCACTTCAACATTTGCCCCAAATTTAACTCATCTGTTGAATCATGCTTGTATGATGAAGTGCAAAAATATTGGGTTGTCACCACACATGACCAAGTGAATGGCATGGTGACCAAGTATGCAGCTAGGTTCTTAATTGTAGCAACTGGTGAGAATAGTGCAGGGAACGTTCCTAGGATCCCTGGACTGGAGGATTTCTCTGGGCATGTCATACACTCATCAAGCTTTAGCTCAGCAAATTCTTATGTTGGGCAAATGGTGCTTGTTGTTGGATGTGGAAACTCTGGCATGGAGATTGCCTATGACCTTTCAAGCCATGGAGCAAATACTTCCATAGTCATCCGCAGCCCTGTAAGTATAAAAGTTTTCTTTCTTTATTTTTGACTCTCCATCTGTTCTAGTTTCCAGGTCAAGTTATTATAAATATCCTATTTAAACCATTTCCTTACACTAAAAATTCTTGCATTATTGTGAAGCTGCATGTTATGACAAAGGAGCTGATTCACCTGGGGATGAAACTTGCAAGCTGGCGCCTCCCAGTTAAATTTGTAGATATTATTCTTGTGGTTCTTGCGTATCTCTGGTTTGGTAATCTTTCAAAGTATGGCATTGTGAGGCCCAATATGGGGCCACTGTTTCTTAAGGCAAAGACTGGTCGGTCTGCAGTAATAGATGTTGGCACCGTTGAGTTAATAAAGAAAGGGGATATCAAGGTAAGAAAATTCGTGACATAATTTGTATATAAATGCTATCTGCTACTGGACAGTGTTTGCTAATGAATTTTTGTGGCATGCAGGTATTTGGTCCAATATCTTGCATCAAGGGGAATGTTGTTGAATTTGATGATGGGAAAGAAAGTTACTTTGATGCCATTGTTTTTGCTACAGGTTACAAAAGCACTGCAAACAAATGGCTTAAGGTATGTAATATGTTGCTCATATGGTAATCAGTAAATACAAAAATAGTTGCAATCAGATTTAGTCATCTTTTTATCTCTCCTGCATAGTTCAAGTGGAGCATCAAATTAAGAGCGCCAGGCAGCGCCTACAATACTATGAGACAGATTTAGAAAAAAAAAACCATTTGCTCGCTTGACTCAACAAAATAAAATTATACTTATAATTTGAAAACAATGGTTCTATCTTCATACTTAGCTGTTCTTTTATGGAAATTTGTTCTTACAAAATAATAATTATTAAAAAAATGCAGAATGGTGAGGACATGATGAACAAAGAAGGCATGCCCAAGAAGGACTTCCCAGATCAATGGAAAGGATCAAATAGACTCTATTGTGTTGGATTTGCGAGCAGAGGACTGTCTGGTATTGCTCGTGATGCCAAAAACGTTGCTAATGACATCAAGGCCTTCCTAGATTCCATGGCACCATTGTAATTATTTGCATTGGAATGATGTTTATCAAAATAGTATTTGTGGTAGCTTCTGCAATTATGGTGTGTACTTAATGTACATTATGCTTAAAGCAAGTCAATTATTATGTATTATAATGTCCGTAGTTGTTTAAATAATTATCTTTTCTTGATCTATTCATGAACTGATGCTTAGCAAGTTTTCTCGATAGCAATTATATTCAGCACTTGGTTCCTTAAACGACATATTGGATGAGCTTTTATTGCTTAGGAGAATTAAGATGGGATGGCATGAATATGTGCTATATTCTCTACAATGTGTAAAGCCCTTTGATGGGATCCATGAAAAATAAAAACAGAAACTCATGTCAAATCTCTCCTCACACCCATTCTACCTATCCTACTCCGAACACAGTCATACGCTTTACTAGGTGCCACTGAACTGCGATGCTTGCAATATACATTTTTGAGTCCACATACCATTGTTATCATAGTTAAATAAACCTTGGACAACGGTTGACAGTGATAATTAATGATAAGTAAAAGGACCAACGACCAGTTTGGTTGGCGAAAAAGGATAAGTAAAATTTGTTGTACCTAGCAACACCAAGGCGCACTTGCCTAGTTGGTTGGCAGACGGTTGTATATGCATGGGGTCGCAAGTTCAACTCACTCCCAATATATGAGACTTTTTTACAATATATTTATCTATTATTTCAACTTTCGCTTTTGACAATATATATCTATTATTTCAACTTTCGCTTTTGACAATATATTTGTCTATTGTTTCAGCGTTCGCGTATCAGAATCAGTGTTCACCGTACCATTTGCCTAAAATCATACAAATTTCATCTTTAAAAATTTGAATTCAAAATTTTTAAATCTCACGGTAAGATCGTGATTACCACAGTAAGGTCATAGTTACCGCTTGATATCGGTAACCGTACGGTAAGCTGCGGTATGTTGAAGCTAAAAAGAAAAATTGTGGAAAAAATTGTAAACATAGTAAAAATTCTTAAAAATTATAGAAAATTCAAGAAAAATTGTGGATATCTCTTGAAAAACAATGTAATATTAAATAACTTTTTTACATAACCCTTGCTATCATTTTTACACTTAAATAAAGTAGAAATTATATCCCAACTCATTTCTTATTTTTTTAATTTTGATGGAGCTCCAAAATATAAAGTAAACTTCGTTATATTCATAAACTTTCTTCACCGTAGTGATCCATAATTCAAGTACTACCTACTAGAATATTTTTAGATTTTTTATTTTTTAAAAAAAATTGAATTCGGATAAAATTTATTCAAACCAAACCGCCGGTAACCGATACCGTACCCCGATGGTTTGGGCGGTAACCGCGATTACCACGCGGTTTGGCTCACCCTGATCAGAATATCGTGTTATTATAGGTGCTATAAGTGTTACTATAAGCAGCTCAATTGTAACATATCACATATGTTGTTGCAACGCACCCTGTAACACATACTATTGGATTGAACTTTCCTGTCTTCAGGTGTTACAAAATTGTGTCACAATATGTCTGTTCTGACATAGTGCCTCCTCCAATGCACACCATAAACGTTCAGTCAGCGACGCCCTTCCCTTCTGTAAGTAGCTAAAGCCCTAGTTTTTCTTTAAAAGGAAGAATATGAACTTACCACACATTTTGAAAATTCAGAACTTATTAGAGCACAACGATAAAAGAAAGGTATATATATCCCAAATCCCACATCGTCTTTACCCTTTTAAAACAAAGAGTTATTGTTGTTAATGTTCAGCATTTGCCAATCTACTCTGTCCCACCTTACAAAATCTACAGCACCAACATGGCAACATGTAAGGTCATTCTTTGAAACCTTCCTCCCATGGTCAGACCACTTCACTCTCCCCGCTCTCTCTCCTCCGCCTTCCCAAGTCCCATCTTTTCTGGTATTTCCCATACACCTCTGCTACAATGCGACTTTGTCAACCATGGCACAAACTGTCTCTCTAGCTTTCTCAGCTTGCACCTCCCTTCTACTACATCACCAAGTTTGTTGTGACACCAGCATCCTTCTTGCTGTATCCCGGCCTATCTCCGCTATCAAGGCCATCGAAGATAAAATCTCGTGTTCAGATCCGTTCTATGTTGAGAGTAAGAAAAAAGAAAAAAATGGCAGGTTTAAGCCCTTAACATCTGTCCATTTTACTACTATGAGAACAGAATGGATCAGAACTCAACATTTTATACTTAGGTGGATTACAACTCAACATTCTATATATATGCAGAGTAAACCATAAAATACTTATAGATGTTTTCAGAATTTTCTATGAAATTTTTAGTTTGATTGTTCTCTTGTAATATAATTCAGCAAGATCTTGACCTGGTATCCATTGGCCAGGAATCTGGTCTTGCAGCAAAGTTATTAGACAAGCATTATCCTTGCAATAGATCTGTCTTGTTCTTAGAGAACCTAGCAGCATCTACCTGGTATTGTAAATGAAGCTAAAGCTGCAGATTTAAGCTGTTTATTGGGATAAGCTCCTTTATGGATTGAACATGGAATTAATGTATAGCTTAGATGTACCACCTTCCCACTTAAATGCAGTTGAGGAAATTAATAAATTTTATGCATGAATGCACTTAGAAGTACTAATGTGACTAATTAGCAGCATATTGCATTTTCAATGTCTAATCATTCGTGGGAAGTTCAAAAAGAAAACCTCTAACCGATGCGATATCAGGGCGTACAACTATGGGTTGTGCTGGATCCCTGGCCCAAAGATCAAGCTCGCCACCAAAGTCCCCGAACATACGGTGCGCCATGAGCAACCAGACGAAGGTGAGCAGCTCCCCAGGCATGCTCGGGACTTGCCAGCCGCGTAGATGAGCAGCCCAGATCCTCCTGCTGCTGCAGCAGCAGCACTCCTTTCGCCTCCTGGAACAGCTTACCCGTCAGCCAAAACGAATCTGTCTCTCTGCGATCTGCTACTGCTAGTGCCAAAAGAAACCGTTCCTTGCTCGAGGTCGAGGCAGAGTTGCTGGCCTTGACGCCCTCCACGGCTTCTGCCTGCACGTTGCTGCCGACCGGCAGCATGGCAGGGTGCACCGCCAGCAGGTAGAACATGTGGTCCGATATCCCCTTGCACGCCTCAGCTCCATGAGACCTCGTGTCTCCTCAGTGATCACAGGCATCGACGGCATACATTATGCCCAGCTCAGACGACAGAGACACACCGGAGTATGGTGCCGGGCAACGTCTGAACCACCTTCGCCTTCGTGTAGAGTTCATCATACATTATGCCCCAGCTCTGAAGTGTACCTCTCCATCTTCAAGACCCTCAAATGCTACATTGTTTGTCAATTTCTCTAAAGCTTCGCTGTCTAACTGGTGAAGCTTGCGCCCAGCAAACACATCCCGGACGCCTGCCTCTGAGCAAAGAGCACACTTGACAATCTTGGAATACTGCAGGTTGGCTTCTTCAGCTCCCACCCGGACAACTTGCTTCACTACTTCGTTGCCGGTGGTTGAGCTCCTGAGGGCATTCTCGCTCCCGCTCTTGAGCGCCCATGTCCTCTCCCCGTACTTGATGACCCCAGCGACAAATACAAAGATGGCCGGGACCACAAGTCGGTCACCTGGAGGTGTCGACTTCCAGAACACATACAGGGCCAGCCATACATGAGCTAGCAGATTCAGCAAGTGTCTCAACCACAGCTCATTGTCCTCAATGGAGAAGGCAGTCACAGTGTCTTGGCCACCAAGGTGGATGAGGAGGAAAGGTGCCCAGAAGAAGGTGAGCTGGTGTGTTTGGCCATGCAGTGCTTGCCGTTCATCATCCCTGTTGGTAGTGGTACTAGAAGCTAACATGCCTCGAGAGGTATATTGGAAATCTGACGAATGTCTTATGGCCATGGCAACGTCGCAGGCCACCAATGAAGAACAGAAATATTTGTAAGACAAAGCTTAGTAGCACATAGAGCTGGATTTCCCAATCACTCCAAAGTTGCGCGATGGTCATTGCTGAAGAATCGGACCGTCCGGCCATGCCTCTTCAACTCTATTTACTCAGACTGCACACCAGCAGCACGTCCTAAATAAAGATAAATCCAACAGAAATAAAATGACAAGGGCACTACAGATCATATCCCAAATTACAAGTAAATTTATCAAGTCATTTAAACAGTTTAAGAGGGATTTATGCTATATACCGCAAGAAAATCAACAAAGCCAGTCAACAGCATTCTCAATTTGATTTCTAATTAATTTGCTCGTAGTCAATGGTGCTGGGCTGTATCCTTGTCACTATTGTCCTACTCCAATAATGATCAAATGTGACAATTTGTAAGCTCTGCCACTTACCAAAATTAACGACTACAAGTAATAAACTTTTCAAAGACAATGACCAGACAAATAGCTCAACTGCTCAAAGCCAAGCTTATTAAGACTCTCTTTTAATCTTGGAATTCACTGTATCCTCACAGAGCAATCCCACATGCGCAAATCTATGGCACAAATCACCCAGCACAAGTGCTACTAGGATCAAAGATAGATACGAAATTAAATTACTTGCGTAGCACACAATCACTATACAGAAGTAAATTATGAGCGAAAGGAACTCACCGAACCCGTTGGTACTTGAAGCCACTGAGAAGAACCAGGTAGTATGTCACAATACCCAAATCAGTCACACGCACATTGCACTCAGTCATGCACAAACCACAGGGGGAATGGTTGCAGATCGGATGGCCACCATGGGCTGGAGACTGCAGCTCGTGCTCGCCCACAGATCTGCCGGTCTGAAGTGTGCCGCCGCTGCCAAAGGAAGGACGGAGGAGGTGAGCAAAATGGGAGAAGTTTAGAGTGACTGAGATCTGCAATGCCAAAAGCCAGCCTTTTTCTTTCTTCAAAGGACCTATATTCAGCTTTTCTCTTTTGGAGGGACAGGGCAATATTCAACTTTAGAGAATACATTCTGTCCAGTGTATTTTTCAAATGGATCATGTCCATATTTTTCCTACATATTAAGCACACCAATCTTCCAGCTGTTTTTCTACAATACTACTATACTAGTGCCCGTGCGTTGCAACCAAAGAGAAGGTGAGACGGTTGAGGAAACAGAGAGCTATCAAATTAGAATGCATATATGTACCTTACAAAATTGAAGAGTGGGCTTCTCCAGAATTGGTGTGTTTTGGAGAAAAGCAAACAAGAGCACCAAAATCATGCCCGACAACAAGCTAAGTCTTTTAACTTACTGAGTGTCGCCTGTGGGCCACCAAATACACCGTACAAAGTACCCTGTGGAGCAGCTTGTCCGGGAGGGCGCTAACGCGGCCGGTCTCCGCGGCTATGGACATTCCGTCGAACAGGTGGCGAGCGCCCGTGCTGCGGCAGTGCAGAGACAGACGAGGCGCCAAATGACACCAAAGAACAGGGAAGAAATGACAAGATCTCCACGAGCCGGTGCCGCCTCACCTCACCCGCCGGAAGGTACGCCCTCCGACCACCGCTGCTGACAGGAGTCCACCACCGTCGCCCGCCCGGCCGCCGCCGCTGATCGATGGAGCGGACGGTTGTGTGCAGTGTGCAGTGTTAAAGCCCACGCTAATTACTGCGGACGTTAATTGTTGGCCGGAACGCCCAGCTGCAGCCTGTTGTCTGACGAGCAACAGAACACACACAAGCTTGATGTACGCAAGAAGTTTTTTGGTGCTGCGTAAGACCGGCAGCGTTTTCTGTATTGATTGACTCCTCTTATTCGTGATTACAAGCAAACGTGGTCCGGCCATTCCGCCATGCAAGCGAGGACCCGCACCACCTCACGACGCAGCGCGGTGGAAGCTGAAGACCCGGGCAAAGCTCTAACAACCTGAGCATGCCATCCTAACAGACACAAAGAAGAATATATAACTAACTAGATTAACTAACATTAATTAGTAGGCCAATTTCACCAACCGTAAACCAGCCACTGAAACGGGCAAGACACCGTTCTTATAGGCTTCTTAAGCTACTTCATCCATTTTTGCGAGTGTTTTTCAAGCTACTGAACAATATATTTTTATAAAAATTTTCTATAAAAAATTATTTTAAAAATTAAATAAATCTATTTTTAATTGTTATTTATAATAGTTAATACTTAATTAATTATATGCTAATACCCGTGACCTATTTCATACGGCAATAAGCTTAAGCTTAACCTCACTGTACCGAGCCATATATGCTGGTGATTTTGGCCCATATTCTCTGGAAATCTCGGCGACATGCGCTGGTAATTTTGGCCCATCTCCTCTTGTACTTAGAGGACCATAGGTGCTGGTAATATTAGCCGAATTGAGCTGCTAATTTCAGCCCATAGCTGCTAGTAATTTTAGTCCACATACGTTGGTAGTTTCGGCCCACATGCGTTGGCAATTTAGGCCCAAAAGCGCTTGTAATTTCTACGTACAAACGGTGGTAATTTCAGCCCACATGCACTGGCAATTTTGGTCCATCAGCGCTTGTAATTTAGGCCATGGCCATTTCGGCCCACATACGCTAGTAATTTCCAATTCCCACATCATCTTTAGTTCTTTACCCATTTAAAAGACACAGTTATTGGTGTTCCGTCTTTTTCAATCTACCCCATCCCACCTTACAAAATCTACAGCACCGGCATGTGTGGCCATTCCCTGAAACTTTCCTCCCATGGTCACACCACTCCACTCTCTGAGTCGAACTCTAGGAGATCGGGTCGCCTCCAAGTTGTCGGATTCAGTATGCTGCCTGAGAATGGTGTGAATTGGCCATATCTGAGTTGAACCCTAGGGAGGTGAGTTGCCTCTGGCCTTGTACATTAAGGTTGTCGCCAGAGTATATTGTTGAAGATCACTGCAGTGTTGCCGAGCCCAACTGACGCATGGTTAACAGGATCTCTCTTTGATCGGATCATCTTCGACTCGGAAAGAGAGAGATTGCCGTAGACGTCGGTGAGAAAGTCGAGGCTCCTAAAGTGGAAGGCTTGCCTGGGAGCGAAGGTGATGCCGACGACTTTGGAGATTAGATCCATCGAGCTTGTTAACGATGATCTTTGTGCTTCTCCCTACCTGGCACGCCAACTGTCGATGTTTTGCATCGGTAATAAAGATGTAGGGGCTACACGTCGGACCTAAAGCTAACCTGCGTGCACGCTGGCGGTACGTCCGTACACCCAAAATCTGTCACTAAGCCTAAATACCTCCCTACTCACCATCATTAGTACTGTCAGCGAAACAGGAATGGGGGTCCCACATTCTCTGGGGACACGTGGATCTTCCCCCACATCAGCTCCCCCAGGGCCCATTTTCTGCACAAGTGGCGGCGGGCTATTAGGAGTTATCCCGTTAAGTGCTTGGGGCCTGGGCGTCGCCCGGGCCCGGAAGCGCCATCCCCGGGTGCCGCCCCCGGGCACGGGACCCGGGGTCTCGGTGTCCCGTGCACGCGGAGGGCCCGATGAGCTCTCCGCCCCGGGGCACGAGGCCGGCTTGAGCGGACCAGCTCCCAACTACCCGCATTAATGGAGAAGCGACGGTGCGCCTCCCTCCTGTCTCCCGACTGGACGTGCGTGCGCCGTCATAATGACCCCCTGTCGGCCGGCTCCCAATACAGACAGAGGGCTTCGGTTTTCCACGGCCTGGTAGAGGACGAGACGGGCCAAGCCGACAGCATCGTCACTGTCTGGCCACCCGCAGCTGGCGAGGGAGGCGACGTCTAGCCGCTCGCGGCTGACAAGGGAGGCGACGACCGTGACGCGCTAAGCCGACGGCATCTAAGCCGACGGCATCTTCACGGCCTAGCCCCCGTAGCTACCGACAGCTGGGCGACAATCAGACGCGCCTCCAGGGCGGCTCAGCAGACGGCCGAAGCGCGGATGTCCATGACAAGACATAGCATACCTAAAATCTCTCTCCAGAGGTTGGGCACGGGGGACGCCCCCTTGATCGATAAAGGGAGGATCCAAGCCTACAGAGAAGGGGGGAGAGCATTAGCAACCACCGAGGGTTCTCTAGCTAAAAGGCTGGCTACTGTTCGTCTTCCTCAGCTCCGGCCGTAGGCTGAGCTGCTCTTGTAACCCCAAAAACTACATTCGTATCGCCCACATAGCAAAACCCACAGGAGTAGGGTATTACGTCTCCGTGCGGCCCGAACCTGTATACTTCCTCCTGTCTTCCCTGTCTGCCATCTTCTTCCTCGAACCATCTATCATCCACCGGACGCTGCATTCGCCTGAGAACTACTCCCCTGACCGAATCTCAAAGAGGGGACTCCTGACTTCCCGCCGTTAGAGTTTTATCCTCCGACAAGTACTTAATAATTTTTAATTATAAAATAATACATAAATAAGCAAAGTTAAAAGTTTTAGAGTTCATTGAAAGTTTCGAAAATTTAATTAAAAGTTTTAAATTTTGGGTTGAAAATTTCAAAATTTGAGTAGATTTTTTAAAATTATTAGTTGATAATTTTTAAATTTGAGTTGAAAGTTTCGAAAATTGAATTGAAAGTTTCAAAATGAGAGATGAAAGTTTCAAATTATTAGAATAAAGTTTGCTTATTTTTTAATATTTTATTTTTTTCAACATTTTACATTTTATTTTTTTTACCGTGCATGTGCATGTGCGAGCTGCGCGCGCAGCAGCTTTGTCGGATTTAGACAAGTTCAAACACTCGGTAAGAGGTAATACCCTACTCATGTTTGTGGTGGATTGCTTTCGCTTGTGTATCAGTTGTTCCCCAAAGAGGCTCTTCGCCTGCCTTCTATAAGCAAGGGTTATAAGGTAGGAAATCTAGGCGGATATGGTCTAGAGTTTCTTTATCTGTATATAGAGTATTCGGCTAAAATTCAATCTTTTTTCTTGTCATATAAGGTAATATAAGGCTGACTTATACTCTATCTCTAATTATATGGACCGGTCCACCTCCTATTCAAATAGCCGTATTTGTTTCTTGTGAGGGTACCTGGGCACATGACTTTCACACAGTGCCTTAACAAGCAGGGCCAATAAATCATGAGAAATTAATCGAGTTTGTTTATCTGAACTTCTGAAGGATGCATCGGTCTACTGCTCTGAAAATCTTTATTTTTTTAATAAGAATCTCATGTTTAATGGCGATTATTCCAACGGGAACATGAACTGCAGCTATTGTTCTCATGTCTGATATATACTCAGTTCTCACATTTTCAAATTAGTAAATTAACTGCTCTTTGCCCTTTCCATTGCTAGTCTGGATCACGTTGAATTCTCGCGGAATCGTTATAAGATGATCACAAATCAAAGTGATATCGACGAATCGAGACAAGTTGCTACAAACTTTCCACTCAGATGATACAAATACAGTGATCAAGACAAGTGTTGTGCACTTCTGTCATCACAAAGGTGGTCTAGGAAGAGGCATGTTACAGTGATCTATCAGGTAGCTTGATGATCACCATTTCCAGAAGACGTTGGATCCGCACTTGTACTTGTCCTTCCCCTCGCACTCGATCTCCAGGTCGTCGGTGATGAACGGGACTCTCTGCATGCAACAGCAAGAGATCGTACGTACAGAATCAGATCGTGATCAGCTCTAGCTGCTGCAGATGTACGCAGTGGAGTAGTAGTTTCAGTGAGGTGAGCTCTGGATCGATGAAACTAATAACTGACCTTCTGCTTGGCGAGGTCCTGGCAGCCGGTGAAGTTGTATGGGAACTGGCAGCTGCCGAACTCGACGGTGTATGCCCGCGCGAAGTTGGCGCCGCTCGTCGCCAGCCTCTTCTTGTCGTTCAGCTCCTGCTCAATCGCCGGCCGCCGCCGCCGGCGAGGGGTACAATCAGCCACGTCGTCAGCTATATATTCAGCTCGAGCAGTGAAAAGAACGGAGGAGTATACCATTCATACCTTGTTGGCCTTGCTCTTCTCGAGGTACTCGTCGATGACGCCGGCCCTGGCCTGCCCGGCGGCGGTGGCGGCGAACACGGCTGCGAGGCCGAGCAGCGCCGCGCGCCTGCCGCCCTGGTCGGCCTTGGGCGGCGCGACGTGCACGCGCTTCGCCGGTGCCGTGGCGGACCGCGGCACGGCCGCGGCGGGCTTGAGGCCGACGACGCTGGTGTTCACTCCGGCCATGGCTGCTGCTGCTGCGCGCGTGGCTGCGTGTGCTGGGGATGGTTGGCTGGCTGACGACGATCGAGGAGAGTGGCGATGGTTTTGTGTGTGATGGTTGGGATGGGAGAAAATGTTGGTTTGTGGTGGGCGTGTGGATAGGGTGAGGCTGCTGCCATCCCATTGGCCGGATCGTGCCACGCTATATCCGAATGGTGGGTCCCACGTGACACGTGGATGGTTATCCTTGGACTCTGGAGGTGGGCATCCCCTTGCCTACGTGGCATCGAGGCACACAGTTCATTGCTCTCTCTGTGTCTCTTCATCTGCTCTCTTCTTCTTTGCTCCTCCGATGTAGACATGTTTGATTATTACTTTCTTCTTCCAACATATATTCGCCGCGGCACAACCCGAAACGCTAAAAAAAATTAGTTGAAAGAGGCTGATAGTGTTAATTTTTTAAAAATTTACTAAAGGTACACTAAATTTAGGGTAAAATTTGAAGCTACGAGGGAGGCCAAGCCCCTGCTCGCATCCCCCTGGCTCAGCCGCTGTATATTCGGAGCAGCAATATAATGTCAAGGTTTTTTTTTAAATTTCTTTTGGAGGGAACTCTGTGATTCCATGAACTAGACTACTTAGTTGAATATATCACTATCAAGTAGCAACAAACAATACCAACACGATTACAAGATTCATGAGAGTGTGAATTTAGAAATGTCGAAAGCTAATAAGTTATCTTTTACGTTTATGTTCAAGTGCATTGCAATACGTTCATTATTTCTGGTAATAGAATATCGAAGTTAGCTAAAGCTAAACTAGCTTGCATCCTGACTTCCATTCCCGAACATTGCAATATAGATGGCATAAAGAAGAGCCAAACTTCAGCACGTGAAGCATTCATCATATTCATCAGGAGATTCATTCCTAGACTCATGGACAGAACCATCCACATTACTTTTACAAGTACCCTTTGTTTACGGGAAATATATATGGTGGAAAATTGCAAAATTTTTCATAAAAGTTTTCAGAAAATCTTTAAAAAATTAATATATGTAGGGAAGATGTAAATAGATAACCATGTAAAATTATAAGAACAAACTCAACTTCGTTTATGATATATAAAATTAACAAATTACAAATAGAAAACACTATTCATGAGTTTTGTCTTTTTCTCTATTGTTTATCAAATTTATATCTCACAAATGAAGTTGAGTTTGTTTTTGCAATTTTGCATATGGTTGTATCACCTTAGCTATATGTTGTAGGATTGTAAAGGTCTTTTTCACCCGAAAAGCTAGCCAATAAGGTGAGAGCTGTCCCCATTTATAAATTAAGTCATTTGCCCTTTCACAACCAACGTGGGACTATTCAACAATTACTCAGCCGTTCACCGTCCCTCGGGTATTCGGGCCCTGTAGGCACCCACGGTAGATCAAACCTTCACACTATAGTGTCCATTGGGGGTAAAGATGCTGAGCTAGCTGAGCTCTGATACCAGTTGCATCGTAAAGTGTCTTTTCCACTTCAAAAGCTAGCCAGTAAGGTGATGTGTTCCTCTACTTATAAACTAATTTCTTACATTTCCATAATCAATATGAGATTATTTAACACATGTGAGAATTTTTTTAAAAAAAATTTGAGAACTTTTATCGTGGTTTCTATGGTTTCCGCCGTATATTTAGCGTTGTTCAAGGGCAGCTACAATTGTCGTTTGATAAGCAAAAGAATCTGTATAAGTTACTCCATCTTCAGAAGCACCCAACCCAAAGCAGCACAAAATTAGCAGGCAATTCTGCTCCACAAACAGGGTAGTGGCCATCAAAACTTGGCCCAAAATTCGGAAAGTTGTTTCAGAATGGCTGAATGCAAGAGGTTTGATTCCACAATAAGTAAAATATTAAATGTCCAACAGCCCACTAATAACCGGTCCATGGGCTCATTTATTCTAATAAATTTTAAGATACACAGACAGACTCTAACTGACAGGCAAATGTTTCATGGATCGATTGATGTGAACCGTCTATGAGCCCTGAGCCCCTGACTCAAAATTCAGACAGATGCATAGTTACATATACTGTACTGAATCAAAAAACTAAAAAATTAAAAAAAATATTCACAGATATTTACCTTACTGTTTATGTGTGGAATCACGTGCCCAATCCCAATTTAATCACTCACACTAGATGAAACTCCAATGACATAACAATTGTAACGGACCCAAAATTTGTAAAAATGTTAAGTTAAATTTTTGAGAAATGTCGTGGGCACCCCTCTGTCTTTTGTATTTATTTTTATCCTTTTTTGGATTTTCCGTGCATTCAAAAATGTATTTGCATGCATATATTTGGATGAAAAAAATAGTGATGCACTTCTGTTCGAAATAAAAAACTAGAGAAATTCACAAAATACTAGATATCATAACTAGCCTTCTGTAAAAGTTAGAAAATTTTAACACTTGATTTGATAGCTCAATTAAATTAGTCAATCTGGTTAAAACTAAAACTAAAATCAAACCACAACTATTTTGGTTACGAAACCTTGCACATCTGATTACCAAGACTTCCTCCACTCATGGTAGTTTTACCCCCAAGGTAACTCAGTGAAACTCTAGAGTCAAAGTAACAAACTCTTTTCAAATCAGGAAAATCGACCTCATCTCTCCTCGGAGCCATGTCTCACTTCCAGTGGACCCAAAGCCCCTGGCTCCTATAAAACACAAAAGAACCCTCAGGATGCCCTTCTCTATCCCTCCCTCTCTCCAGCCCCTAGCCTATCTGGAATAGACACGCCATCTTCAGCGGCGATGAGCACACGAGGCCGTTGCATCAATTTTGGTGAGGTTTTCTGTCGCGGCGCTCCCAACTCGGTAGAAGCCCATCATATGCATACAGCACCCGATCCCAGGATCAGTAGTCGGGTACGCACAACAGTCATCAGTAATACAACTCAGAGTTACAATAATTACATAACAGAGTACATACATATATATACAAAGGAATTCCATCCAGGACAGGCTCCGGATGGACAAAAGCATCAACAGGTAAACTATCGAGAACAGCACAGACAGGGCGGACGCTGGATAAAACTACTCGGCAAAAGAACTCGGCTACACCACAGGCTCGGTTGGGGACTAGGCTCGAAACCTTAGAAGTCTTAGTAGTCAGCCTGGTCTTGGAGAAACTCTGCGGCAGTCGGGTCTTCGTCTTCTTCTCCAAAACCTACTATACATATATATGAACAAGGGTGCGTACTTTCATACTCAGTAAGCCGAGAAAAGATGCCATGTCGATCATACAAGGAGGCTAAGGGTTTTATTTGTGAAAAACTGCCTTTAGAAACACTTTTCTTTACTAACACTAGTGAGATCCAAATTTTAATTGTCGGAAAGAGGCTCACGCCTCGATCCATTCCGCAAGTTGCTGTTCGACAACTCGCCACTTAATGAATCAAGTATATCCATATCATCTTTTAATTCGCATTTGTCGGTCCGGTGTGTCCCGAGTAGCTACGACCACTCGTTGACCCTGAGACTCGGCTACAACCAAATCTCAGCCGCCGCCTTGGCTACAACCCAGGGGCTCAAACTTGCTCAATTTGCTGCCCTGGCTACAACCCGGGAGCATAAACTTTCTCGTCTTCTGGCTACAACCCGAAGACTCAACTGCTCAACTGCCGCCCTGACTACAACCCGAGGGCTTAAATTTGCTGCCCTGGCTACAACCCGGGAGCATGATCTTCATCCTGTTTACTTTTCACACACTTGCTTATGGTGCTTAACACCCCGGATCACACAGACCCGTTTCTGGCCACACAGGCCTTTCGTTTGCTTACTCGGCAAACTCTGGACACGGTTCCCTTCCCATCAAACTTTTTCACAAACCACAGGCAAACAAATCTACGCTATGGGAATCACCTTGCATCGCCCTTAACCGTGGGCACGGCTGTTCGAACAGTTCTGCTAAACTCTGCAGAGGGTGTACGCTTTACCCATCCGACACGAAACTTACACCGAGTACTGGCCTGCACCCGAAAGTTCGTAACAAGGCCATTTCCAAAGCCAGTCCAGGGTTACCCAATGCCAGCCGAAGGATCCACACAGGATCAGTGCTACAGAATGGCTACAACCACCTTCAGCACCAGGGCTCACGAGCCACAACTCAGATGAGTCCACTCCAGTCGGCACTGAACTTCCCTAAACCTACAATTTACTCGGCCAGGGGCATCCCATAATGCCCGTATGGTTGTACTGTAAGATGCTCGGATGGAATTCCCAAAGAAAATGGTCCTTAATGATAATACATAGCCAAGCCACATAGGCACTGTCTCTGTACATCAAGATTTTCACAAATCTTTCATTTATTTCACAAACACGCCGATACGCAAAGTATCGGGTTTTTCAAACAGTTTAGTAAAGTCCATCGTTTTCCCAACGACCATACAACGTTGCAGGGCTAAGCCATTCTACTCGGCCATCGAATCCGTAGATAGGATGCCAGCGTGCCATTTGTGGGGCTTCCAAGGGGATACATCAACATCCTACCAAAATAAGTGCTACTACTGGGTAGGTCCATCGGTTGCGCTTGCAAACCGAGGCCAATCAGTTTAAAGTGCAAACTAAGCATGCATATTTTACAAACAATATAGTTTTGCATATATGGGAAACAATATGATCAAAGAGGCTTGCTTTGTTTCAAGAAAGGATCTTCCTCGACGAAGACGGCTTCGGGATCGTCCACCGGTTCAGGCTCTGAACAAGCAGAAAGGAAACACTGATAAGCAGGAGGGGCAAAACACCAAGAAAAAGGATCAACGAAGTAGTCGGCTGAACCAGGCTTGCGAACCGGGCGATAGAGCTCCAAAGCTTGAGAGGAGAATGAGAACTTAGCAGAGCTGGCCGGTTGCAAAACAAGAGAAAGAGGAGACACGGTTGGCCATATATATATATATAGCCGACGTGCAAGGTTGAAGCACGGTAGGGGCTGGGCAACGGGTAGGGAGAAAAAGTCAAGATGAACTGACAAAGGATTTGACATCCACGTAGAGATTGACTTGGGAGTCCGGCGTGGCCAGTGGAGTTGGTTGGCACTGTAGCGGCGATGAGACATTAAGGTCGTGGCTAGGACAGGTTGGAGAAAACTCACTGACAGGGCTTCAGACTGACCACTGGTCCTAGCGATGCAGCAGGTTATTGTCCATCGGTCCAAGCGGTGCTGCGGGCAGGTGAAGACTGATTCTTCTCTACTTCGGTAGTCGGCGTCCAACGGGCGGGCGCAACTAGGTGAGACGATGAAACAACAGGTAAAATAACAAGGTAGTCGGCCACTTCACAGGCTTACTCGGCAGCAAGGAGGTCCGAGTAAAACAAAGGAAAAGGCAGGATACAAGGACTGAGTAGCAATCTACTCGGCTCAAGGGAGAAGGTAATCGGCTAGCCGAGGAGAGGGAAAACGGAGGCACAGCTGACAGGTGACAGGATAGGAAAGGATTAAGATTCAGAAAACAAGTTTCAACAGGGAAAAGAAAAACGGGTCGTTACATTTTCCTCATTAACTCCATTACGGTCACAGCCATCACAAATTTCTCCATAGAGCACGCCACTCCACCATTGTCTCCCACGCCGGCTAGAGCAGCCTGCCATCGCCACGCGAGCCCGACCTGCCATCATGGTGAGCTATCCTCGATTTACTCTCACCTGCGCCTCCCTAGGACTCCTTATGGATATTTCACCTCAACTAACTACAATACCTCACCACCGGAGCGCCACCGTCACCGTCACCATCTTCTGCCATGCCGAGGCCGCTCCTCTCCGAGCCATCTCTCCTTTTTCAATCCCCTGGTGCAGCTGGGATGGTGAAGAGTGATGCTAGTCTTGCTGCAGGGGTGAGAGCAGGAAGACCGGTTGGCTCTCAAGGTGGGTGAGCTCGTGCCTGCAATGGCTGTCTTTTGCCACTTTGATTATGTAGCAGCTGCTCTATTTATCATCCTCATTTTCTTAGCTAACCTGAATATATTTTTAAAAAGTACATTATTATATTTTATATTTTTCTACACTTTATCACCTTTTCTAATTAAAAAACTTGTATCTTTTTCATGGATGACATAAATATTTTTTTTCACAAAATATCATAGTATAAATCTACAATACCCACCCTCAAAATTCTATGTCCGTCACTAGGCACAGTTCATTTTAGTATCTCTCATTTGCCCCTCGAATACACATGTTTCACCATTAGGTTCTTTGGACATATATTTTCGAGCAACAATATTAATGTATTTTGTTTTGTAGGGACTTGTGCGTTTCCACTACTACGAAAATCATTTCCAGAGGTGGGCAAAATAAATTTACAGAAGGGGTACTAATAGTCTCCCTTTTTACGGGTAGGCCTCCTAAGCGGCTGTCTCGGTAAAACAATCTCCATAGGCGGGCGCTTAAAAGGCACAGGCAGGTGCTTAAGTAGGCCGCCTGTGGAAATGACCTTATTTCCATAGGCGGCCGTGTTAAGCCATCCATCTGCGATAAGTGCTTTGAATATGTCCAAACATCTTCTCCTGATGAAAGATAGATTTCTTCAATGGACTCTTGCAACTCGTGATATTGAATACATGATTCTTCTGAAAGTGGCAAATAAAAGAGAGTACTCAAATCTTCAGTAACCACTAATTGCGTGATGTTGATATTTGGCCTTGTGGTGTAAGAATATAGATGTGGCATTTGTAATGCTAGAATATGTCCATTTCACCATTGATCTTTCAAATAGGTCAAACAAATTTCAGCATGTGAAGCATTCGTCATATATATTCGTCATCAGATTCATTCCTAGACTGACGGAGAGAACCATCGACATTAATTTTTGAAGTACCCTTCCTCAGGTGGCTAGCTGCAACCCTAGTTGATAAACCACATAATCTATCATTCCAACTTCAGAAGCACCAGGTAGAAAATTAATAGGCAATTCTGCTCCACAAACAGAGTAGTGACCATCATACTTGGCCAAAAATTCAGAAGTTTCTTTTAGAATAACTGAAGACAACAGAATTTAGTCCACAATTAGATGTCCAACAACCCAATGGTAGACGGTCAATGGGCTAACTTATTCCAATAAATTTTAAGATACACTGACAGACGCTGACCGATAAACAGATGCTTCATAGATCGATCACTGTGGACCGTCCACGAGCACTGACTCAAAATTCAGACAGATGCATAGCTGCATATACTGCACTGAATCAAAAAATCGAAAAATGAAAAATACTCACACATATTTACCTTACTGTTTATGTGCGGAATCATGCACCCAATCCCCAACTTAATCCCTCGCACGTACACTATATATGAATAATACCCATGACGACACAGCAATATAAGCTACCATACCATGCACACACCTCACAAAATTCACCAATAATGCAGGAGAGTTAATCAATGTAATCCACCATTTGGCTCCCTGACAGCCACATTTTAATTTGATTTTATCCATGTAGACTTGGAGTGAAGGTTCTTGACCTTAGTGTACTCCATTGGCAGCTCCATTGGTGGCACCATTGGCAGCAGCTCCGTTTCCGACGGCGGCCGCCTTGGCCTTCTCCTTGATCTCCGTCTCCGGCGCCGGCGCCGGTGGCAGCGGCTTGGGAACCGAGGAGTTGACGGAGAAGCGGTCCTCGATGTCGAGCCAGGAGTCGAGGCCGACGAGGTTGTTGAACTCGGTGAAGGTGGTGAGGCGGTGGAGCTCGTCGCGGGTGGTCTCGGCACGCTTGAGCGCGGCGAGGACGTCGACGAGGGCGCGGGCGGCGGCGTAGACGGTGGTGAGGGGGGACTTGATGAGGTGGAAGCCCATCTCCATGAGCTCCTGCCTCGTGTGCAGCGGCGTCTTCCCGCCCTCCAGCATGTTGCACACGCGGTAACCCTTCGTCCTCCTGCAGATCTCCATCAGCTCCTCGTCGTTCCTCGGCGCCTCCACGAAGCACGCGTCTGCTCCGGCCTGCATTAATTGTTCATTTCATCCATGCATCATGCTAGGTCATTAGATATGATGTACATTATATATTGGATTCAATTTTCAATTCTTTTTTTTGAACTTCGACAAAATTTATTCAAAATTTCAAAATTATTCATACGAAATTTCGATGCCCTCCAGTAAGTTTATGCATTCAGAAATAGTAAACCCTGATTGGATTAAATTCCACTATCGAAAAAATATATAGACATGTTTCAACCGGCATTGGTTACTTGTATGCCTAAGGGCTGGAGCCGGAGATGCAATTAAACCATTTTCATTATCAAAAGAAACGCTTCCCGACATGCATGAGCGCGACTGGTTTTCAACATACAACTTCAATAATAACCTTTCATACATATTTTAAATAGAAAAAATAATGTAATTATTTCATACGATCAAGTCATGATTCTTCCTAGACTTCTCCGGATTAATTAGTTAGTGGCTGATCGATCGAGTTCAAACAAGTTTGACTCTGCAGATTCTCAAAAACATATTCCTTTTGTTTCAGATTATAAATTGTTTTAACTTTGATCAAAGTCAAATTATTTTAAGTTTAACCAAATTTATAAAAAAAAATATCAATATTTATAACAACAAATTAGTTTCATTAAATCCAAAACTAAATATATTTTTATAGCATATTTTTCTTGTGTTGAAAATATTACTGTATTTTTCTACAAACTTGGTTAAGCTTGAAAGAGTTTAACTTTTGATCAAAGTCAAAATGATTTATAATTTAAAACGGATGGAGTATATAATTTATATTTATAAACAGAAGCTAGTAGTAGTCAGCTTACATCTATGTAGAGATTGGCGCGTGCGATTGCATCGTCCAGACCGGTGACAGATCGAGCGTCAGTCCTGGCCACGATAAAGAAGTCCCGGTCACCAACAACTTCTCTCGCAGCCGCTATCTTCACAGCGTGCTCTTCTGCTGGTATCACCTAAATCAATTCAGAACAAGGAGAGCTATAATTAATTAATGCGGGTCACAATTCCGTAATCTTGATGACGATGACAAGATGCTGAACACATGCTCGATCTTACAGCTAGTAATAGTTGTGACAAAATTATTAATTATTGGTGATTTATTTGTTTAATAATTAAAGAAATGCTGGATCTTGTCATTAATGCACCACAGCCCTATATATATATATATATATATATATATATATATATATATATATATATATATATATATATATATATATATATATATATATATATATATATATATATATATATATATATACAGAATCACAAAGTAGTTATGCATGGGTCCTCCAACATTGTATTAACCATGCATGCATGCATGTTGGGCCTACTACAAGAGGGGCTAACATCCATCCAAAAATATTGGGGCCTATGTACGTGCTATTGAATTCAACGAAGTTTTAATTTCAAAATTCAATATAATTAGTGAAAGTGACACCGTACTACTCAAAGTAAATATAAATATATAAAATAATATTTGTACTAGAAACAAAATTTTACCGTATTTTGATTTTTGAAACCTTAAATTATTGGCATTACATGATGCAGAAGGTAAATATATTTCAGAATTTTCACGTTTTCCCAAACCATCCTTTCTCGCCTTATAAGTCATTTTTTTTCATCCTAATTCAAGGTTTTGGTCTATTTAATCATCATGTGCTTCAAATTAACTTGTGATAATTAAGTCGCGATTAAGCACCTTACTCCTGTTAATGTTTCAATGTCAGGGATTGGTTTAACTAATTTCCTGATGAAAGGTTTCATGTCATGGTAGTGTGATCACATTAGATATGGCAGTTGTGCATTAAGTGTACCTACTTATGCAATGAACTGGCACGTTTACAATACACAAATGGCTTGTTAAACCGCATTAATTCCACTAGACAGTAGTACATGCATGTGTACTACAGATGGGAGACAGTACAATGTGTTGTTAGAATTTACCTGTTTCCCATGCATGTGTCCTTGCAAAATCGACGAACAAAAGACAAAAATGTCAGTAAAAAAAATTTAGCAATCGAAACAAGAGGAAAATCCTGAGAAAAATTTGCCTGATGTGACTGATAGATAGTTCCTTACCACATTTCTTTGGCCATGCTTGGTCCTGGAATTTGCAAAGAGAAGACATGATAGTGATTAGTGTCAAGATCAGAATATTAATTGCAAGCAGGTGGTGCAGAGGGAGGCTGAGTATAAGACAAGGTAAGCACCTCGAGGAAGCAGCCTGCAGCACCAGCTGCCATCAGGTCCTGAACAGTACGCTTCACATTCAGAGCATTGCCACCACCAGTATCTGGAAAAAAAAACACCATTAGCATCAGCCAACAACCCATCATGCATGTTAATCAGGTGCAGTAAAAGCTAAAGGAATAAAAGGCATGCATAAAAGATCAAGTAATTAATTGTATTACGTGTTAATAACAATGAACCTTAAAGAAAACAGTATGACTATAATTTTTCGTAAATCACCTAGCAAACGCATATTATTTGTGTGGTGGAGAAACCAAACATATATACTCTCTCGATCCTACAATATATCTAACTTTAGCTCTGTACCTTGACAAGTACAGTGACGATAGAGGAGTGTATATATGCTTTGCTTGTTAAAATTTCTCGCTTTGATTAGTTTCATACACCATAAAAATTGAAGTAGCACAAAACGAAAACAATTTACACAAACACGTACGCAGGAGCACACACGTCTAGATCCTTGTCCCAGCCTGTGGGGTGCAAGATGGACCCAAGTACAGCTAGCGTCAGGTCACTACTGTTATTTTCTACCGTTTCTAGAAAATCCCTTCTACGCCAAAATGTTCGTGTGCAATATTTGTCGTCCCATAATCATTAGCATTCCAAAACTAGAATGAACGGGCAACTTTTACTGTAGATCTATGTTTCTTTCCTTTTTGTTTTGTTCTTAAATGTCATTTATATATATATATATATATATATATAGAGAGAGAGAGAGAGAGAGAGATGACCGGCGTCGGCGATGAAGAGGGTGCGCGGGGCAGACCCGCAGATGCGCCTGGCCGTCTCGGCCATCTCCGGCGGCCTGCACCACGGCGGAGAGCGAGTATTAGCATTCACACTAGCTAGCTATAGCTACCTTGCTGATCGAGAGCGTGCGTACGTGAGGAGGCCGACGTCGGGGGTGCCGAGCAGCGAGCCGGAGACGGCGTAGCCGGAGATGAAGCCGGCGTGGAAGCCGGTCTTCTGCACGATGGCCGCCGACAGCGCGTCGTACACGCCCGGCATCAGCACCGCGCCCTCCGACTCGATCATCCTCGACACCCTCGTCGACCGCCGCGCCGTCGCGCCGTTGCCGTTGCCGTTGGCGTGCGCCTCAGCCATGTCGTCCTCGAGCTCGCCGCCGGAGGAGGAGGAGGAGGCCGGAACTAGCTAGGCTTCCGTACGTACCGCGTTGTACGTGGTGAGTACTAGCTTGTGGCTGGCGTCGGCGGTGGTGGTGGTGGGTGTGTGAGGCTGAGGTGTGGAGGGAAGAGGGGGGCGCGGCGGTATATAGCCGCGCGCGGGGAGGAGGTGGGGCCTCTGCCACGCTGGCCTCTCACGTGTGGCTCCGTGCGGTTCGCGCCTACTGCACATGCATGCATGCATCCGTGTTTCACGGCTAATTGTAATTAACCAGACACAGCGGAGAGAACTACCTGTTGGAGAATGTATAATAAATTTGCATCATCACCCTTTTAGATTTGGTAAGTCAGATTTATGGTGAGGTGGATGAGGGAGAAGATCAGAAGAAAAAAGCTCTATTTAGAAGAGCTTAAGATTTTAAAAATAGCAGATAAGAATTTAAAGAAATTGAGTTTTCTATCTTTTGGCTTCTAGTTTATTTTTTAAATTCTATAAAAATCTATATAAGAATCAAGACTATTTAGAGAAGTTTTTACCAGTTGAAAATTTTGGAAAAAGTTGCGGCCGGTAGAAGCTCCTCTAAACAGGGCCTAAAACTAATGGCTAGACTGCATACTTGTTTATATACTTGTTTATGTACTTGTTTATGCCATACTGGTATAGAGAATCATATGTTGTATTCTACTACTATACTATATGATGTATTTATTAATGTTGACTATAGATAATGTAGTAATTTTTATAGTTAGCAAATAGCTATGT
The DNA here is from genome assembly GCA_003991445.1 of Oryza meyeriana var. granulata. Lineage (NCBI taxonomy): Eukaryota > Viridiplantae > Streptophyta > Magnoliopsida > Poales > Poaceae > Oryza > Oryza meyeriana. The sequence continues at coordinate 163,660 of RYFJ01000699.1, forward strand.
TATTGAAATTGTTCTAACGTTAAAAGTGTCCGATCAGATCGATCGATCGATCGCCCGCCCACGGAAAAAAAAAAGCATGCCCCGACATGAACATATAGATATGTCACGAGACAGTCTGTTCCTTTTTTGGCGATAAACACTATGTAAATCTTGAAAGTACTATGTTATAAAATAGAGCAGAAAAAATAATATCCCTTCCTTGTTTTTACGTACTTTTGTTGTTCAGAATATATATATGGCATATATAGTCTTCATCAACGTACCTGTCTTATATGATATATATTAAAAAATATTGAAAATACAAGTATATAACCGAAAGTAGTTTTCATGATAAATATGTTAATATAATTTTTATATATCAACTATTAATTTTGTCTGTATTAGTGCCTTTAGAATTTGAGGTTTGATTGCAAACGATATATATTGTAGTATATTAACGAAGTTCAACGTCCAAGAGGGCAAGGCTTAGGCACTTAGCAGGCTCTGTCTTCTTGTTTGGTTTAGGTGTGTGTAGCCGAACTGTTTTGGAAAACTCAGCTTTCTATGTTAATCCCCACGCAACGAGAGGATGACGGTAGAGGTAATAATATAATACTCTCTCCGTTCTAAAATATAAGAAGTTTTAAGATAAATACAAATACTAAGGAAGCTGATGAAATTCAATGGAAAATAGTTGTGATTGGTTAAGAAGTAGAAGTAGGTGAAAAACTTTAGTGGTGAAAATTTATGATTGGTTAAAAAAATATAGATGTAAAAGTTATTATATTTTAAAATAAATTTTAAATACTAAAAATTATTATATTTTAGAATAGATAGAGTACATATTATTAGTACTAGATAATATGATACATATATAGTCCCAAAGCAACGAGGATTACCATGCATAGAGGAAGATTAATTCCTTCAGATTTGCAATCATTACTTCTAATACACATATAAAATAAACCTGCTCCCATTATCTAAAAAATAAAATAATCCTGCTCCCATTCTATGAAAAATAAAATAAACCTGCTAGATCCGATTCCAATGCTGCAACCAAAGAAAAATATGCTAGATCCGATCATGCAGATGTTTTTCTTGTGATTTGAATAATTACTTAAAATGGAAAATGGGACGAGGTAGACTATAATGTCATCTATTAATATCTAAAATGCAAGGTTAAATTTGGTTTGCATATGACTTCATATTTGGGTTTCTTCGTTAACTTAATATATAACACGAGGATCTCATAGGGGACATTACGCAATGGTAATTTCACGCATCTCGCTCTTTCTATATAATCCCCAATTTACAAGGATGATCATAGAGCCAAGGCGGTATTTCATTGGGGATTCCAATCATTTGCCAGCTATCTAGTTAAGTTGGGAGATTGGGACTACTATCCCGTTACTAGCACATAGTTATTGTGCATTGTGTACTCCAAAGGTTGCATTTCAGCCGATGTACAAGTCCTGGATAGCCATGCATGCATTGTGCACTGGTAATGTAATAGGTATATCGTGTTTGTCTATGGGTTGTTTGGTGTATGTAGCCATCCTACAGGTCGATCAGTCAGCTGGTCGTCCGATGGAGATGATGATTTTAAGACGTTAATGATAAGGGAATGTGTTGTAGTGTTGATCAAAGTTTTGCGAATGGATCGGTCAGTTGTCAAAAGCCTTGTGGATGGCATGGGCTTGAAGGTTAGCTGGCTTGCATAGCATAGTGGAATTGGAAAGAATGGTAGGTGAGGTGAGCTCAACGGACATATATAGATAATGTCCCTTGTTTAATTTTGTCTGTAGCTCCTCTTGTATAAGTTGGCCTATCCAAATTAAAGCAGTTCCCAAAGGTCAAAAATGAAGTGTCGTGTGGAGCTCTTGGATACATGCATTCATGCATGCCTGGTTGCAATTGTAGGAGATCCACGAATTGTACCAAGTGTGTTTTTCCGTAATGCAAAGTGAAGAAGATTATATTAATGGTCTTTGCGTGCTCAATATTTGGACCGTTCATTCGTTCTCCCACCAACATATATAATTGATATGAATTAATTGTGTGGCTCCATTTCTAATAATGATAGATAGGGGTGACTATCACCATTAGTTCCCCGTCCATTTCGTCACACATATTACACATCCCAATATTCCTACCACCCTAATCTAAGATCGAGATCTCACAAATTTTTTTTGAGGGTTGGGAAGAACACCTGGTCCTCCAGTTTTTTCAGAAGGAATCAGTTGCCTGAATAATATACATCTGTATTCACATACGACGTATTTATATCCTGTACCTATCTCTATATATAAATTTTCATAAAATCAAGTAAGAATAAAATGTGGCTTGCATTACAGGGTGAGCAGCATCCTCATGTTTCCAACGCGCATTCTCACCCCTATTGCTAGCAAACAATCAAGCCGGTCCCACTTGGTTTGTCTCTAGGCTCCTCTGCTGACATGGACACTCCATTCGCATGTGATATATCGGCCTCTCTTATCACAACTGATAGTACCACGAATTGAACACCCAACTCCCATTCTTGGATTGGCTATTAGCTCCATATTTTTAGCATAGTATCTGAGCCTTCCCTCCTAATCCTCATTGGTATTTGTTTTCATAAGCCATGGTACAATTGGATAGGGCAAGATTAAGTCTACATACATTCGCGTTATTTTATGCAACCAATCCATTGCATGAATTATTCCGCTTTGTGGTGTATCAGAGTGAGCAAGGCAAAACCACTATACTATGACTCGTTGAGGATTGAGCTTGAACCCATACTACGACTAGTTGAGGTGACAAACAAGATAAGGTCAAGGTGAATCAACGAACCCAAAAGACTGCAAAAAGTATATTGTCTCTGTCACAGTAGCATGAAGAAATATTTTTTTCATATGAAGATGGTGAATAGGCTAGGATAGGGCTGGGTCCTAAGGCCATTTACAAAGCATCGTGCCCTCAGCTGGAGCCTCGTCATCCACATAAGTAAAAGCAAATGAAGCCCTCCTGCAGGCCACCATCTCCACAACGTGTGATAGCCTCAATGGGCTCACAAACTCCTTTATGTTTCAGCCCTTTGGTTTTTATGGTTCAGCCCCTATACCATATATTAATTTTGTACTCTGTTAAAATTTTACAACAAGAATCATATTGCAGAAAAACATATCTCATAAATACCCTTTAGCCCACTGCTCAGTCTAATATATAAATGCAGCGTCGGGATTATTTCCTCTCTGTCTCCTCCGCTTTCCCAATCTCCATCCTCGCATAGCATAGGAATCCCCAATCCCTCGCTCCGCCACCGAGCTGGACTGGTCACCGCCGCCGCCCCGACTCTATCGTCACCCGATCCAGGATGCCGCTAGCCAGTCCTCGTTCGGAGCTCTCATCAATGCCATCTCTTCACTCCCCCCATGCTCATCCCGACTGGTGACCGCTGGCAGCTCGTCCCCATGGTGGGTTGCGCCTGTGCCATGTTCCAATCAACGACGACGAGCTCGACGCGGCCTGACCTGCTCAACGGTGGCCCGATCTGCTTGCTAGCGTGCTGATTGGCTTGATGGTGGTGGTGCTCGACCAAACGATCTCTATTGGGATCACCTCCTTTCTCCCCCAACCATCAGGTGTAGTGTTCTCTCACTTGAAGCCACTCACTTTTTCTCCAAGCCACTTGTCTCCTCTGCAAGACACTCTGCCACACTTCCAGCCACTCACTTTTTTACCTCTGTCTTCCATGGCACCTCGCCGCCGACGTGGACCGGTGAGACCACTCACCACGGTGGCGCGTTGTGAATGTCCTAAGGACTATGCCAATAGTGGTGTGCTTTACCACTAGAATAAAAAAACTCATTATAGTCAATTACAGAGCCTTGTACCTTTATAACAAGAGATCAGGATGAAACTTGCACAAAAGCCTGACTTACCTCTCACATTAATATGGGTGGTAGGAGGACAAGATACAAGGCCATAGGTGTTGTTCGCCCACAAATTAAGTGGCAAATCACTCAGTCTTGACCTCACGCCAATTGAGACAAGCCAAGGCACCATGATATGTCTTTGGTAGAGAATATAAGATTGTGGCGTGAAGATCCAACGGATGCAAGGAAAACTAAATCCCTATTTTCCTTAAGAAAAAACTAAAGCCCCATTTGTCGTTGGACAGGGAGAACCAACATTTGTGAAGGGACAAATTTACTTGAATAATTAGCAATAACCTATAATGGGACACCAACAAGGATAGCAGGGGCAGAAGGCATCACCAACATGAGCAATGAGGGCATGGGCACCAGACTGACACAGGCACAACAACGTAGGCATCGGCCAAGCACGATCACTACTAACAGGCACTACCACAGGGCAGCACATCAGTGCCAGGGCCATAAAAGCCATCAGGGCCGGGTATAGGCCCGGCACTGATGAGCCCCCCTCATCAGTGCCGGGTATTTACCCGACACTAATATTGCCGCGCGAGGGGGTAGGTGCTGGCCCCCGTGAGGTTATCAGTGCTGGGTATTCTTACTACCCGGCACTGATGACCTTATGTCATTAGTGCCGGTTATTGGTCCAAATCAGCACTAATGGCATGGTCCCAAAAAAATATAAATAATATTCAAATTTTTGTTTCGCCTAGAATGAAAGAAATGCACGCACGTAGTAGTCGATCGTTTTGTACGTATCGAAGTTAGTGCATGTCATTAAATGATGAGTAGGCATTAGTGCCAATTGAATTTTGTGGGTGAGGATAGGTGAGGCGAGGGGAGGGGGGACCCAGCACTGATGTGGCGGCCCAAATGATGTGTTCTGTGGTAGTGAGGGCTAGTGTAGTACATGCACCAAGCGTGCCATGAACGCGGCTATGGTGAGCGCTAGCAATGGTCCAACATAGGCAATGGTTCAACGATTTGAGTGGCATGGCCGGCACTAGTAATAGCGATTGATAACGCAGAACCAGAACATGGTCACATGGGCAGTAGAATAATTAATATCCATCTCAAGAAAAAAATATAGCCGAAGAGCTTGATAACAACAAAACTTTAGCAAACCAAAAAGATTTATCATAAAAAATACATAGCTTTTGCAAGGGTATCAACGGAACATGCATATCGAGTGCTTAATTGTCACCGTGGAGGATAGGTTTGGATAACAGCATGCCACCGCTATCTATAATGTGAACATTTGTGCTATTTATCTCTCTCAATGAATCACATGCAGCATTAGCGCACGGAGCATGTTGGGAATGATTTGCACTTTATCCATGAATGAATTGCTCTTGGTCTGGTTCATGTTCCTAATGTTTTCTATCTTATTATAGTATACTGGCATCTTCACCTTGGGTTGTTTTTTATGGAGTTTAGATCTAGCCTAAACCTTTTCTACGCTCCCTCTCTAAACCTCTCGATGTTTGTTTTCATAAGCTATATGTTTGGATATGGAAGACTGGGCCATTTTGTCTTCACACTATTCTACGCAATCAATTTGTGGCCACTAAAAGAATAATGACATTTAACGACACTTCTTGGAGACACATACAAAGTATCACCAAGATTTTTCCCACATATATATTAGTCAGTGACCCATCTGATGACAATTCTACCGAGCGTCACCGCACTACCATAAATTATGTGCTGGTAAGATATGTGAAGGCACTTCTAAGGATCACTATATGTTCTAACACTTCCTCTCAAAGATTCAACCAATTTTAGATGACCCTTCGTCCCGTGACCCTTAAATAAAAGGGACTACCCATATATCACTCGTCAGATTTTTTTACTAAAATCACACGAATGTAACTATACTATAAATATAGTATAATTACAATGTAACTAGCATGCAGGTCTCATGTAAATACACAGAAACACCCATAGCTCAGGGAAAGGTTTATGCATGTGATGCAAGCGTCGTGCGATTGAGTCCTTGTAGAGACGTGATTTTTGTTTTTCCCTGCCTAGCACGAATCTCGGAACTTATCCAACAGTCCATAAATCTTAGTGTACATCGGACTGCCACAAAAATAATTCAAATCTAAAAAAAATCACACGGAAGATCTTTAGCAAAATCGTAAATAAAACACACGAACAAGGTTTCCCCAAACACATGGAAGCGAAGTGGACATTCATCTAGGCAATGGAGCAAAAGCTGCTACAGTTATAGTTGGCACTATGCCATTGTCTTTACCTTCAGGATTAGTTTTGAAATTAAATAATTGTTATTGTGTTTCAGCTTTGTGTAAAAACATGATCTCTGCTTCATGTTTGCAAGTGGAAGGTTATGGTTATAAATCAGAGAACAATGGTTGTTCAATCTATTTTAATGGTATTTTCTATTTCCATGCACTTACGATGAATGGTTTATATATTGTGAGTCTTGAAGAAATGCTAGTTTATAACATTAATGAGAAAATGCCACATCCTAATGATTTGAATACCACATTTGTTTGGTATTGTCACTTAGGCCATATAAATGAGAAATGCATGGCTAGGCTCCATAGAGATGGTTTTCTAAACTCTTTTGATTTTGAATCATTTGAGACATGTGAATCTTGTTTACTTAGCAAGATGACAAATGCGCCTTTCACAGGACAAAGTGAGAGGGCAAATGAACTATTGGCACTCGTACATACTGATGTATGTGGACCAATGAGTTCAATAGCCTAAGGGAGACATGGGTATATCTATGTAATAAGGCATAAGTCTGAATCATTTGAAAAGTTCAAAGAATTTCATAATGAAGTATAGAATCTATCGGTTGATGGATACCAAGAGCGGGGGTCTGGACAGATCCCCTTTGAGATTCGGCAGGGGGCGCAATCCCTGAGCTTGCACAGGAAGTGAAAAAAAGATGGACATAAGGGACTTAGATAGGTTCAGGCCGCACGGTGGCATAACATCCTACTCCTGTGTATGTTATGTTATGCTTAGTGTCATGGTTGAGAATGTAACAGAGTTCAATCTCCCCTCCTCATGGTCTTGAACCTACCCTTATAAAACATGGATGGTACTACGGTGACCGGACAGGAGGGATGGGCGCGAAACATTATGCTCTAAAATTATCAAATTACAGCTAAGGTTATGGTAGGATACAAGATAGGCACACCCTACCGGGCGTGATACACAGTGCCGGTCACCCTCCCACAATGGGCCTTGCGCTCTTCCAAGCTAGCCCTCTAGGAAGCAGATCCAGGGGAAGGCCATGGCCGCCTGCCACGTGCCCAGGGCACCTCCCACTCTCACGTGGAGGTGCTCTAGTAGAGAAAAACTTGTTCATCATTCCTGTTCCATAGTCCTACTTGTCGGTGCCTAGATGGAGTAGGAAAAAAGTGAGGCAAGCAAGCAAGCCTTCAGGGGTCAAGCGGGCTGCCTGACAGCCTATGCCCCCTGACAGCCTGCATAGGATTTCAATTGACAGTCGACAGGCGACATGGCCTAACTTATCTACCATACTGTACGCCCTGACAGGTAGCTATTTGTCACATCACCCCTCCTTGGAGAGGCGAGCAAAGGACAAGGCATGGTTGCACGCCTTGCCCCGGCACATTAAATGCGTTGGTAGCCGTTTGGCCCCCGAGCTCTACCTTGTAGGCCTGTGTGGGTTGTGGGTGCTCGGGGATGCCACCTGACCCCCGAGCATTGCCCTGTAGGCCCACGTGGGCCGCAAGTGCTCAGGGGCATCCTCCTCGGGGCTGCCCGCCAAGGGTAATCCTGGACAAGGGCAAGGCTCGAGCTTGGAAGTAGCCTGTTCGGGGCCTTGAAAAGTACTCCTCAAATCGATGGCTACTCGAAAGTCGTCGCGACAGCATGCTCTTCTCATTCTCCAGCTTCTTCTCAAGAACAAGGAGCTGCACGGCCCCCGAGATAGGCACATGTCGTCCTCTGTGCTCGGGGAACAGGTGACGTGGCGCCCGGTTGTCCCACGCCCGCAAAGCGGGGAACCCCGGTTCCCATATCACCGACAGAATCATTTAGGCAAAATAATTAAGTTTCTACGATCTAATCGTGGATGCGAGTATTTGAGCCTTGAATTTGGTAATCATATAAAGGAATATGGAATTGTTTTACAACTGACTTTGCTAGGAACACCTTAATGGAATGGGATATCCGAACGGAGAAATCATACTTTGTTAGACATGGTGCGGTCAATGATGAGCCAATCTGATCTTTCATTATCTTTTTGAGGTCACACTCTAGAAACAACCGTGTTCACACTAAACAGGGCTCCATCAAAGTCAGTAGAAAAGACACCATATGAGATATGGACACGAAAGCATCCCGGTCTGTCTTTTCTAAAGATTTGGGGATATGAGACTTATGTAAAACGTTTATAATCTGACAAGTTTACACCTAAGTCCAACAAATGCTTCTTTGTGGGGTATCTTAAGGAAATAAAAGGATATTACTTCTATAATTAGGAAGAAGGCAAAGTGTTTATTGTCCAATACGATGTTTTCTTGGAAAATGAATTTCTTTCAAAAAGGGTTAGTGGGAGCACGGTGCGCCTCGAAGAAATTCAAGAAGCACTAGAAAATTTTCAGCTCCTACAAAGCCACAACAGGATGAACAAGATGTTGTTGAACCTGCTATAGATGCAATAGCGCCATGTTGGTCAGAGAAGTCATGACGTGTACCTGCGAGATATGTGATGTTAAATACAAAGCAACGTGATATATTGTTGTCAGACAATGATGAGCATGCAACCTATGAAAAAGTGATAGACCAAACTCTAAGAAATGGCTTGGAGCCATGAAATCCAAAATAGAGTCCATGTATAACAATTAAATTTAGAACTTGGTTGATCCACCTGATGGTGTAAAAACCATTGAAAGTAAATGGGTCTTTAAGAAAAAGATAGACGTAGATGAAAATGTTCACATCTATAAAGCACGATTGGTGGCGAAAGGTTTTAAACGGATTCAAGATGTTGATTATGATGAAACTTTCTCACCCGTCGTGATGCTATAACCTATTTGAATTATTCTAGCGATTGTGACATATTTCAATTATGAGATAGGGCAGATGGATATCAAAACAGCTTTCCTTAATGGAAATCTGAGTGAGCATGTGTACATGACACAACCTAAGGGTTTTGTCGATCCACAGTCAGCTAAAAAGATATGCAAGTTGCAGAAATCCATTTATAGATTGAAGGAAGTTTCTCGGAGTTGGAATGTTCGTTTTGATGAAGCAGTCAAAGGGTCTAGCTTCATAAAAAAACAAAGAAGAGCCTTGTGCTTACGAAAAGATTAGTGGGAGCACACTTGTATTTCTAATCATATATGTGGATGACATATTATTGATTGAAAATGATATTTCTATGCTTGAATCCGTTAAGACATCATTGAAAAATAGTTTTTCTATGAAAGACTCAAGGAAAGCAGCATACATTCTGGCATTAAGGTCTATAGGGATAGATCAAAGAGGCTAATTGGATTAAGCCAGAGTACATACATTGACAAGGTGTTAAAGAGCTTCAAACATAGATCATTTCAAGAAAGGTTTCTTGCCCATGTCACATGATATCAATCTTGGCAAGAGTCAGTGTCCTCAGACCACTGATGAGCAAAACAAGATGAATGCAATTCCGTATGCTTGGCAATTGGGTCCATTATAAATGCCATGCTTTTTACACGCTCAGATGTTTCATATGCACTAAGTGCAAAAAACAAATACCAATCAGATCCAGGTGAAGATAGCCATAAAGAACATCCTAAAGTACTTGAAAAGAACTAAGCATGTGTTTCTCGCCTATAGAGGTGAGGAAGAGTTTATTGGAAATGGTTACACCGATGCAAGCTTCCAAACTGACAGAGATGATTATATATCGCAATCTGGATTTTTGTTTTGCCTCAATGGTGGAGCGGTGAGCTAGAAGAGTTCTAATTAAGACATTGTTGATTTTACAATGGAGACCGAGTACATAGCAGCTTCTAAAATTGCGAAAGAGATTGTTTGTATTAAGAAATTTGTTTTTCAGCTAGGTGTGATGACCTGTGCTTTCAGTCCAATAGATCTCTACTATGATAATAGTGGGATCATTGGGCAAGCCAAGGAGGCTGATCGCATCAGAAGTCTAAACACATTCTACGGCGATATCATCTCATTCGCGAGATAGTCGATAGAGGTGATATGAAGAAATGCAAGATACACACGGATTTGAATGTTACAGATCCGTTGACAAAGCCGCTCCCAGCCAAAGCATGAGGCGCACACTAGGGCAATCGGTATTAAATACTTATATGTTTAACTCTCGTACAATTGGGAGACTATTAGTGATATGCGTTAGAGGCAACCATAGGGATGATTCTATCACATACTACGTTTATGAATATATAAATAAAGTGTTTCTTGAGATAGATAACTTTTGATTGATCAACGAGTACGTGACTTATTCATGACTCTTTATAATATGTTACTATTTCTAAATGATCACTGATTATATATCATATGTAGAACGGATATGATTATAAGATCAACATATTTATTGATTGATGATCATGTCTCATGGATCATGGTATGGAGATACCAAATCAATAATGTGAACACATGTTAAAGAACATATTGTTGGATAGATCCAACCTGAGACACTGCAAGAGCTATATATGTGTGTCATTAGTTGGTCTCAAGTAGTGTTTGCGTAGAATCCCTATACCTAAGATTGTCATGGTTCCTAACATGTGTAGTGGCTTACTTTGGAGCTACCAAATGCTACTTCGTAACTTGGTAGTTATAAAAGTAGTTTATGGTTAAGATGGGATTTACCCCTCCTAGTTAATAGGAGAGATATCTCTGGGCCCCTCGATGTAATGGCTACAGAAGTGCATGACCATGCCGAATGATTGAGGAGGCAATCACGATTTGAGTAATCTATCACATGATCGAGTGAATAATTGAGTTATTGAAAGGATGGTACACATCTTGCCTTGAGCTTAATCGATATCATGTGGCACAGGGGTTCGTGCATGTATACTCTATAGGTTCAGTCAATATGATCTTTATATACACTTAGTGGGTTGATATACCTTTCTAGAGACCGCTATTGACACGTGGACCGAAAAGTTATTTTCGAGTTACAATCGAGTGTATATAAACCTACGGGGTTGCACAATTAACGGGTTGAAATGAAGTGTTTGGATAGAAATCAAAACACAGCTCGATTCGAATAGGGATCTAAGTAGAGTTCCTAATAGGCCTGCAAGGCCAGTTAAAAGTTCTATATATTCAAGAGCGAGGGGCAGTGGAAGGACACATTTGTATGAGAAAACCCTAGCCGCACCTCTCTCGACGAGCAAAACCCTAGCCGCGTGGGGGCGCTAGCGCTTCCGTGCATGGTGTTGCACCCCTAGACGTGTGGATACAATAGAGACGCTGATGTGTTGCAGCGTAGGTCAACGTGGAATGTGGGATACGCTCGCACAAGGAGGAGACGATCGGGTTACTGAGATCAACTACTTCCTCTACGTCGGCGCGCGCTTTGTCAGATCAGGCTACTCCAAGTCTGCTTTCGATACTTTGCGTTTCGAGTGGTAAGAAGCATGATAATTTACTCACATAGTTTCTTGGTTTACGCGGTAGAAAATTTTGTTTTGTACTACCGTGACCTACCTGTATCCCTACAAGATTAACCTAAAAGAAAATATGGTTATATGGGCAGTAGAATAATATCGATCACAAGAAAAAAGTTAGCTGAAGAGCTTGAGGGAAAAAAAAAATTTAGCAAACCAAAAAGATTATCATAAAAAATGCATAGCTTTCCCAAGAGTACCAACAGAACATGCATATCGAGTTGTCACCGTAGATGATAGGTTTGGATAAAACCATTTGCTACAGCATGACATCGTCATCTGTAATGTGAACATTTTGTGTTGTTTATCTCTCTCAACGAATCACGTGCAGCATTAGCGCATGGAGTGCGTTGGGAATATTTTGCACTTTATCCATGAATGAATTGCTCTTGGTCTAGTTCGTGTTCCTAATTGTCCTATCTTATCATAGTATACTGACATCTTTAGCATGGGTTGTTGTCGTCCGTTTTTATGGAGTTCAGACCTAGCCTAAACCTCTACTCCGCTCCCTCTCTGAACCTCTCTCTACTCTGCTAGCTCCCGCTCCAACTGCGAGGGGTTATTAGTGTAATATATATCTAAGCACACATTACTAAGAGAGTGTTCGAATGTATATATTTAGGTAAAAACCTGTCTCGTTTTTCGTGAGCACGCTTCCTAAACTGATAAATGGTGTGTTTTTCACAAAATTTTTCTATATAGAAGTTGTTTTAAAAAATTATATTAATCTATTTTTTAAATTTGTAATAACTAATATTTAATTAATCGTGTGCTAATGGCTCACCTCGTTTTACGTAATCTTCTTCCTTCTCTTTACTCACATTCAAACTAAGCCTAATTCTCCTGGATGTTTGTTTTCAAAAGCTGTATGGTTGGATATGGAAATACCAGGCTATTTTAATTTGTCTTCACACTATTCTATGTAATCAATTTGTGGCCACTACAAGAATAATGGCATTTAAGGACACTTCTTGGAGACACATATATAAAGTATCACCAAGATTTTTGCCACATGTTATTCGGTGACCCATCTGATGACAATTCAACTGAGCGTCATCATATACTATCATAATTTATATATGTGCCGACAAGATATATTAAGGCACTTCTAAGGATAGTGAATATGTTTTAACACTTCGTATCAAAGATTTAACCAATTTGAGATGACCCTTCGTCCTGCGACCTTTAAATAAAACACACGACCAAGGTTTCTCCAAACAAGGAGCAAAAAGGGTCTCTAGAAGCACATATATCATACTGTAGCATATGTAAGTTAGTCCGCCTTCACGTACGTATGCATGCTGAAGTTTGCGTCGATCTTATCAGGAGTGGCAATGACCAACTGTTCATCGACAAATTGCATATATCATATTATATTGGCAGTAGTAGTGGTAGATAAGCAACCTTGCTCAATTAATCGTACGCAAGTTGGCAGATACAGGGGTCTAAAAAAGTAGTACAAAAATTCTAAATATATCGAAAACCTTGCCAAGAACAATTATTAGCATAGCCCTATGGTGATCTGTTTCTGCATCTGCCCAATGTATGTACAGTACGATCTACGACGTTTGTTTCCTGCCGATCTGAACCAACCAATAAAATTAATAAGGCTCCACAAGTAACACGTTCAGTCTGTTCCATTATCGAAGAGAAAAATACGATCAGTGCATCAAGTTGCCGATGATCAGTGCATGCAATTTGCTAGTGATAATATTAGCCAATCAGTGATCATATATATGTAGACTACTGAATACTGATCAGTCGCTGAAATTATGCCGATCGAACACGACATGATGACCTACTGGTGTCCTAGGACAGCGAAATTTGTGTTGTTATTCAGAGAATAAAATTCAGGGGGCCTATAGTGAGAGTCTCCACACATATGATGATAAGATAGCCTGGCCCTCTTATACGCCACTCATCAGACTATTCAGATCATACCTGGCCACTCAGATTCAGGTCTGGATTAGCTAGCCTATATGCCTTCATGGCTGCAGCCAACCTCTCCCTCGTTTTCTTCGATTTGATGTTTAAACGAATCCAATGGAGAGAGAGAAACTGACAAGCACGTTGGTCCATATATGCTGGACCACACGATCGATCGAAGAATCTTTCAGTGATAAATCTCAGCTCCTATCGATCGATAATGATAATCCCCTGTACTAATTATTCAGAGCCCTGCAACATGCTATTGCTGGCTGGTTTTCTCTGCATTTATCGTAACAGTTGAACGTCATTGTTGCTTGTAATGGAGATGGTTAAGCGTCGCTGTATCCTCAATTGGTACGTACGTTCATTGATTCTAGCTGATCCAGTAGCTGATGTGTCACGGTGTAGGATATAGATAAGCAGAGAGGAGACAAGGCCTGAAGCTGCCCATGTGTGTGTGTATGATCATGCATGCATTTCAGATCAGCAGCAATAGCCCGGACATATACAGATTGATCTGAGTGAGCAAACCAGGACTTAAATGGCAGGAGCTGGATGACAGAATTCATGCAGATATCGAACCTGAGATCTACCTACCACCGACAGTATAGGTGATGCATGTTTCACGAGGTAATGCATTGTATTCTTGTGCTGGTTAGGTGGCAGGTGAGATATTCATATACATAACAGCTATAGCTTTTTTTTCTAAAATCTCTAGCTTCTCGTAATAGTTTGGATTCTTACCTAAATTTTAAGAGCTAATTTATAGTTATAGAATTTAGAAAATATACTAGAAACCAGAAGCTAAAAAAACCCAGCTTTTCTTATTCTTACTAGCTAGCTACTACTCAGCAATTGCTTCTAATAATCTCGAACTTCTCTAAACAGGCCTAATATTTCATGGCCGGAGAATTGAAGGACTTCAATTGCTAGATGTGATAAGTGGCTACACTTGCACAACATTTATAACTCACTGAAATAAAAATGGTTGTCCTCAGTCCTCACAATCAATATATATATAATTATCGATTGAAACCGTGTATTGTTTTTATCTTCTTGAAGAAGCATTAAGGTCTTTAAAGTTTTGACTGTCAGATTAAATTCCATTATTAATTATCGAAAAAAACAGTCAGAGTACGCTCGATGTAGTATGATTATTTCATTCTTTGGTACTTCAGCCCTTGAATATTTAAGTAACAGTGAGTGAGATTATGAAAAATTTGTGATTAGCATGCTAAATAGAAAAACTGACAGTGAAAGTGAATCTAATGATCATGAAGAACAAGAGAGTGGTTTCGATAATGTCCCAGGAAAAAAAAACAGGGAACAAGAGATTCCTACCAATAAGATTATGATCCCAATGATAAGATCAAATTATTGTTTGATAATATAGGAGTAGATACCAAATGGTGCAGCACATTTATCTTATTAAAGACGATGTGCTTACACGGGGAGCACGTTGATTGAGAATTAAGCTAACAGATGGGGACATTGGGTCACCTCCTAGCTAAGCATTTATAATTAATTGACCTGTAAACTTTTCAGTATTCCCCAGTGCTCCTGTCTTTACTTTTTAAAAATAGTGTTTAACAAATTTTGTTGTGACACTTGTGAAAAGAAAGGAGACCTCCTTATCTGCAAAAAAGCAGAGCAGGGCCATGGAGATACCAGCTGATTCTGCTAAAAACAAAGTTTTTTATGGCAATCTGTTCAGGTACTCTGTCATGATGTTCCTTAAACTTTCATAAAGTGGTGTTGTATCCTAACTTCATTTTGTCACAGGCTCTTTTGGAAATTAATTAATAATGAATCTTAAAAGGCTTGAGTGATGTAGGTGTCTGGCAAATAGTACAAGACTCCAAGGGTGCTCTGTTTAATTTGGATATATGAAAGGAATTGAAGGTGCAAGTAACATTACTTGATGAATTAGAATTGCTGTTTAATTTGGGGCAAGTGAAATCCATTTTTGGAAGTTCATTCCAATTCCAAAGCCTGTTGTTTAATTTTGACTTTTTTTTAACGAAACAATGGGACCAAGTTAGTCCAATGATGTTTAATTTGGGAATTGATAATAGAAATTAAGTTTAAGATGATGCAAAACTATGTGTAAATTCAGAAAAATGCTCCTGAATAAAAAGTACAGTGGGAGATCGTGAGCTATCTAAAACGTCATGTCCATCAACAGAGTAATAGAAAAATGTCAAAAAAGTTGAAAAGACCACAAAATCAAACATATATGAACGGCAAACTCACAGATAAGATAGTCACGCTTTCTTATCTGCTAGTCACAATTAGGTTGGATTAGCCAACCTTCTTCTCCTCTATGTGCAGCTAATGAAATTGACAACTCTATATGGTGGGCCATACTAGACCATATGGATAATCCTTTAGTGACATCATATCAATAACCATTGTTGCTAATTATTGAAGGTCTAGCTCTTTTCTGCATAGTAATTGTCAACCGTGAAAATGGTTAATTAACTGTTACTGTTTTCCTACAGTATAGCTGACGTGTCACGCTGTAAGACAGATATGACACTAGGATAAATATTTTCTAGGATTCTCAAAACACACGAATATAAAAAAGACAAGACTAGAATATCATGGTACCTTGAATCCTAAGAAATAAAAAACATAAAAAAAACTACACAAGCAACCGTTTAGATGGATCACAAAAAAAATATAGAATTTGAAAAAGAGAGGTATACATAGAGAAAATTTCCCAAAAAGTTTAAGCTCATGCTAGGAATTCTTCAAAATTTCCATAAAACATACCATTTTATAGAAATTTGATATTATAGAGACCCAATCATTTAATCCAAAGAAGCTCATAGGAATTTTTTTTATAGAATTCAAATCCTTAAAATTTCTCTATTTTTCCTTTTCAAAGGAGCCCTTATTATGCGCGTGAATCACAACATGGGGAAACAAAGAATTTAATGAAAGGAGTAGAATTCCATAATGGATCCGACCAGAACTTATCTGTCACCGGCAATATAACTTTTTTTTAATAAAAGGCTTGAGGCCCGGATTTTAAGAAAGCACACAATATAATATTACAGAAGAAGATATATTATATATGAAGTGGCATGTGTTTAGACAAAATCTGATTGACCTTGTTTGTATATTTATGTTAGCATTGCTATTATTTATGCTAGGGGAGCTTGGAATGCTCAAATTTGTAATTCCATTCATTGGTGGCTGAAGAATAATTGAATTATTTTTTGTGATGCGGTATATGTGCGGTTACATAGAATTTTTTTTTTTACACTACTAGTCTAACGTAGCTAAAAAATAAATGGGTTTGTTTATGTGTGATTCACCTATTTAATATAAAAAAATCACTCAAATTTTAGTAAGATTGTTTTGAAGATCGGTGCTAGAAAACCATATCATCTCCCCTCGACCCATCGTCTTCCTGACCCGTTCACTACTCTCGTGAACGTCATTGTATAACTGTGTGAAAGCTCTATTGTATTCTAAAATGCAATTATCATAACGTATTGTAATTTCTTTTCTGTATGAAACACACATAACTGTTACTTGGTTCATATATACCATTGGGAAAAAAAGATAACTGCAAAAGGTAATTAAAATTGCAAACAAATTATGAAAACCTGACCCAAACTAAAATATTTTTACACTATAAATGTAATATCCTTTTTAGTCAGTAAAGTAATATAGAGGTTGCCACGACAATTTTCAGTTCGCTTACTGCAAGCCAAAAATGCAAGCATAAAGATTGTGAATTGTATGCATACACAAATCAGCACCGGCGAGTGCTGAGATGTTACACCTCAACGTCATTGGGCTTGACGCCAGATCACAATCTATTTTTAAAATAAATTCTTTAACACGGTTTATTCTTAAAATAATTTTTTTCAAATAGGTGAAATTGTCGAACTTTCGGTTATGGGTCATCAGACCTGCGTACAGTCACATGCACGTTACATCGATCGTTGGCCACAGGCTGTAAGCAAGCGACATCTCGCGCTGATCTACTCGATCCAGCGAAAAATCGGATACCGTCATTTCATCATTACGTAATTCACTGACGACAAATTCACGACGGCACTCCAACGCCCAGGAAATCGTAGTACGGCGGCAAAGTCCTTCCAGTACTTCGATCGCCACCGTGATATGTTCGCCTCGCCGTCGCCATCACTGTCTTTTTGCACGTAACGACGGCCGGACGTACGGTGGTGGCCACCTCCATCCGGCGTGTTCGCCGCCTCTTCTTCTGTTGAAGATAAGATTAGATGCAACGCATCTGTTTGATGACTTCGATCAAGCACGCCCCTAATTAAGCTTCACGTGACTTAAACTAAGAAGGAATTGATGAGAACAACTCCACGCTACTACAAAATAGCATATTTATACCATCATATTAGTGTCGGACTTATCAGTGCCAGTTTAAGCCCTAATCAAATACTAATTGATGACCACATCATCATTATCGGTTAGGATCTCCTAACCAATACCGATGGCCCCCAATTTACTGCTGGTGGATAGGCTGGGAGGGCCTTTTGGGCGGGAAACATATGTGTGCCGGTGACATAAACAAACCGACACTAATGGTGTCCTCATCAGTATTGGGTTTTGTTTTTAGACGATGATAATAGCACTATAAATACACCTCGTAACCTAACCCCTCTCTCGAGCAGCTATAGCAAAATAGGGAACCCTATCTACTCATCTAGCTCGAGAGGGTGCGTGAAATTTTGCCAATTTTTTTAAATGTAGGGTATTTTGGAAGCTTTTTCCGACTCTATATTATATTATCCGCATAGATTAAATAGTGAAGTAAGTATATTTCTATAGATTCTGACTAAACTTGACAGCTAAACAGTTCGACCACCAATTTCCATAGATTTTCACCTATCGTCTAAAGATAATAGAACTGTAGAGAAATATGAATAAAACCTGCAATTTTTAGTTGATAAAATTTGAGCCATAGTTTTCAAGTCCAAGAGGACTGTGAAATTTTCTTTCAAAAATGTCATTTTCTCCATACCCATGCAAGTTGATGACAACTTGGCAATCATTGAAACATGAAAACACCAGTTTCAACCGTAACCATTATAAAAGCCATTTCT
The DNA here is from genome assembly GCA_003991445.1 of Oryza meyeriana var. granulata. Classification (NCBI taxonomy): domain Eukaryota; kingdom Viridiplantae; phylum Streptophyta; class Magnoliopsida; order Poales; family Poaceae; genus Oryza; species Oryza meyeriana. Next base: position 182,218 of record RYFJ01000699.1, read on the forward strand.
CCCTACAGAATCAATGAAAACACCAGTAAATATGATCTCATTCAAAATTATTCCACGCCCTTGGGGATCTCTGAAGAATGGCGCTTTAGCTTGTGACCATGAAAGTTGAAACTGATGCGGTTTCGGCAAAATGATTGATACCTAATGGCGTTAAAAAAATAGAATTAATAAACGGAGGACTAAATCAATGAAGTACTTCACAAGCGTATTCTAGTTAAATCAATGAAAGGACAAATTATGGAAGGAGGTTGGCAAATCAGTATCCCAACATTATATTTGCAACCATTGAAGTACTATACATTTGCCTTTCTAAGTTAACACCAAATGTAGCTAGGATAACACTGGCTTATTGACCAAATGATATTTTTTTTATAGAGTACATCACATAACCCCACGCGTCATACTCAGAATTTTTATTATTTAAACTTTTTTATTTTTAAAAATAAGCCCTCAAAAATTTTATTTCTAAATTTGAAACTTAACTGGCGTAGCCAAATAACGTAGTGCCTGGCGTGGCAGTGTTATTTGGCTACGCCAGTTAGACTAGCATGGCACGCCACCTCGCCTAGCGTGATAAAAGAACACTGATACGTCAGCTGTTTATGGCGTGGCAGCGTTATTTAGCCACGTTAGGGGATGGCTTGGTCAAAAGATTTAGATTTAAAAATAAGTGTTGAGAGGGTTTAATTTTAAAATTAAAAAATAAAAAGGTTTAAAAAATAAAAAAAATCATGGCACCAGACGCATGTACTTATCCTCTAGGCACGCTTGAAATAATGTCGGAGACATCAACCGTCCACCAATTAAAGCACAGACATGCACATAACCATTGAACAGTCATATGGTGTGCACTCCTAAAACTGGTGGACACTGGAGCTAAGGATTTGAGCATTGTGGGCTAGGTATATACACAACCCCATCTAACCTTTTTCCAATCAAATGACTTAACAGTATCATATATATCGTTTATCTTGGGAATTCGAAGGGATAGAGATCGAGATAGTAGGAATAAATGTTTCTCAGACAGCAAGAATAGTATCTTGTCTCTTCAGGTGGGTACCTATATATACAGACAATATGCATGTTCCTTCCTGTGTATTTGCTGACAGTTGTTGCTATTTTCTATCGTGGAATGATTGTTTTCATGCTAAACGATATATATCATGGATATTTTTTTGGCTTATAATGTTTTTTGTTGAGCGTTCTCGTGCATACACCGTATACATCAACTAACAAATATCACCGAAAATTCTTAAAAATTTTATATATGTACTTCTAATAGTACTACACATATATATAAAGTCTTATCTTTAAATTTATTATAGATAGAGAGCAATAAAAAAGATAAAATTCTAACAGATTTATATACTTAAAACTATCAGATTTTTTAGGCTAAAATATAATGAATTTAAAGATGAGACTATATATATATGTGTGTAATACTATTGAAAGTATATGTATAAATTTTTCTAGAATTTTTAGTGATATTTATTAGTTGGTGTGTATAGTGTGTGTACGGAAAACTTCTGTGCATAGGACATGTTCCCTATTTACAAAAACCGACTTAATAAAATAAAAGAATAAAGAACCTATACGGAAGATGATGTATGAAAATATGTCAAAGAAAAGAAGGGTTCATCCAAATTAAGCCAATGGTAAGTTGATATATAGGGGCCGGGTAAGCATGCAACGCATGGCCAAACAATTAGCAAATAACAATAAAAGGTTAAATTTGTGTGTTAACCAAAATATAACTTTTTAATAATGAAATTTATTTTGGCTTTTGCTTCAAAGAAGCTACAGCCAATTATTACAGAGTTTGCGCGACAAATGGCTATGAATTACAAAATCAAAGCTTGATTAAAAAACAAGAAAACTCCTTAAAATACCACCTCAAAGATAGAGATTTTCCATCTATGGTTTGTGAGATTCTGTCTAACAATTATTTCTTTCTAATGGCTTACAAGTTGTATATAATCCTTATCTTCCTCAAACCGAAAACAGAATCTGCAAAATCAGCGGCTGATCATTGTGGCGATTGAATTTCACGCACATCACCACCGGCGACTGACGTCAAACCAAAGTGGAAGATAACGTCGGAGAGTAACTGAGCTGTAAACGATCAATCACCAAGATCTTGCCACAATCATCTCCATCGAAGCCGATCCGACGGGAACACAGCGACCAAGAGTGTCGCATCAACATGGAACCTCCAATGTAACGCCTCCAAGAAGGTCACAACATTTAGGATATCGCCGTCACTGTTTCCAGAACTAGATTTTCACCGGGAGAGACCATCCTGAGGCACGAAGGTGAGGAAAGGAGTGTCAGTGTCAGCACCATCACCTCTAGAAAGGTGTGTGGCGCCCACAAACATCAGTGATGTCGGTGGTATTGACGGCCCCGGTCTAAATCTGTGGCGATCTAAGCTCGACGTTCCAAATGTCCAGATCCAGATGGTGTCCGTGGGATAGATGGGAAATTAATAGCGGAGATGGATCCCCTGGACGACGTCAACGGCCCGATGGGCAACCCTAGCGTAGAGGAGTCGCTGCCTCGCCATCTTCCCGCCGTCTCCAACGCGTAACTGCACAACGACAACCTTATTTGATTACTTATTCAACCTTAACAAGTTATTGTATATATAAACAAGTTAATTATGTGTGGTGATCTGATCCATATATATCTCTAGATTACTAGATGTGTATTTCTACCTCATCCATATGAATAGATTGAAAAGATAGCTTAGGCTAGCCCTTCATATACTATACTGGGAATTGGGTTAATTGGATGAAAGGTTCATAATCAATGCAGTCAACTTATTATCCAAATAACTCAGCAATATGCTATATACGCTGAAATAAAAAAAGCAGATACAACCTAGCAACAAGAAACGTTTCTGACACAGCAACAAAAGTAATCTTATCTCTTCAGAGTAATACAAGAACGTGAATCCAAGGACATTGATGCTTGATAGTACTTCAGGTGTGCGTCACCTTGGACCTATTCGTGCAGAGAGAATATGTTCCGTCCTGTTTATTTGCTGGCAATGGCAGTTATTTTCTACCGCAGAATGGTTGCTTTCGAGCTAAATTGATGCTCCTCTAATTTACTCCCTATATTCCAAAAATATAGTTATTTATATACAGAGAGATCATAGAATAGAGGTGAAAAGACCTTATTACTTTTTGTTAATACAAGAAAAATTTGAAAGTACTAGTGTGGTTGATAAGTATATAATAGATAATAGAATGAAAAGAACTAAAAATAGCTATATTTTAGGATAAAGTTGTACACCTAGAAATAGCTTTATTTTTTGATGGAGGAAGTAGTATTATGATTTTTTTGGCTTGTATTTTTTTCATTTTTTTCCATTGAGTATGCTCAAGACCAAAAAAAAAATTGGCACTCACTATTTGTTATAGACTGTACTAGCTTCTAAACGGTAAGACGAGTTAAAAAGAGGGAGTAAATAAAACAATAAAGAATTAATAAAGAACCCATGTGCGGAGCTTGATGTATGAAAAAAATGTCAAATAAATAAGGGTCCATTCGAAGGCAATAGTAATTAAATTGATAGGTACATGCATGCAACACATGGACAAACAATAAGGAAATAGCAGAAAGGTTAAATTTGTTGGTTAACCAAAATACAACTCGATGATGAGAACCATATATATGATTACTTATTCAACATTAACAAGTATTTGTATAAACAACTGAATGCTCAACACCTCATCAATATATGAATAGGTTGAAAAGATAGGTTCGGCTAGCCCTTCATACTGGCAACTGGAGTAATTGGATGAAAGGTTCATAAACAATGCAGTCAACAAATTAACCAAATCATGTAAAGGCTTTATGTCTTAAGCAAGCTCATCCGTTTGGTTTGTGGAGCTTTACACAAAAATGTTGGGTTACTTGTAGTCATGTAAACTGACTAGACGTTGTACCGAGCAAAATTGTTAAGTGCATGTTTTTATGCAAATGCTCACTTACGAATCATAATTCAGCTTTCGCAAAGATCAGTCAACAACGGCACTCATGATGTTGCTACACGTGCAAATGTTCCTTAATTCATCGTATAGCTATCCAAAAAATCTCTCTAACAAGGTAAGCCAGTGACAATAATGTACACGACACTAATTAGTAATCAAGGGGTTATCTTTCCTCCCCTACCTGTTTGAACGTAGGAAATTTATAAAAATTTCACGGGAGAATTTTCTAATCTTATGGGTATGTTACTAGTAGTGCCCTAGTTATACCATAACCAAGAGTAGAGCATATATATTTTGGTGTTCCCCAATTACACATGTCGATGCATTTTCATTAAGAATTAGTACTTCCTAATTAGATAGCAATTCGTACTTCCTTCCATCTCCTCAAACAAAACAATATTTCCTTGAAACAACAAGCTAGCCAACTAAAGAAGAAAGCTAGATCATCTGCTGCCCATTTTAGTGAACTTTAGATGGATTGGAGAACACTAGTTGTTAACTCACATATTTGTATAAACTACTCTCTTTGTTCACAAATATAAACATTTTTAAAATAGTGATAAGTCAAATATTTTTAACTTTAACTGTCAATAACAAAAAAAACCATAAAGATTGATGACAAAAAAATGATGCTTAGATTTATCATTAAACAAACGATCATAATATGTAACTCTTTTTATTTGAAACTAGCTTAATGCCCATGCTTTACTACGGATAAAAAAGTATTACTCTTTTTTTTAACTAACCAACGTCATGCGTTTAGAGATGGAATGAGCATAATATTGCCTAAAATAAATAAATTATATTTTCCATAAAATGTGTTATCTATCTTTTTGCTATAGAGAATATTCACCTTAATTTAACTTTATACGTGACTATCCATTTCGATTTGATTAATTTTTGATATTAAAAAATTTAAAGGCTAATTTACAAAAACGACAATATGAGTAGTTAGAATGGTAGATTCCCCACTACTACCCTCTTCTAAAGAAGTATAAATAATTTATTTTTATAGACAGTGTTGGTCAAATTATACCCTCTTCTAAACAAGTATAAATAATTTATTTTTATAGACAGTGTTGGTCAAATTAACGCACTAAAACCGTGTCAAAATCTAAAAGTGATTATACTTATGACAAAGGAAGTATATATTTGAATTATATATGCTTTATACTTAAACTTTATTGAAAGTTATAGATCGTCTGCTGCTGTAATATTGTAGCTCTATGCAAACTGCAAACAGCATTTGTGTCTAGTGCTACAGTACAATACAATGCAGTAGTACTGTCACTAGCAACAGCACAGTCAGTACGGTTTATTTTAATTATTGTTCTGGAGAATATTGCACCACTTTACTGTTTATTTTAATATTGAACAGCACAATGCTTAGCATCAAAACACTGTAGCTCCTCTGCGTTTTCTCTTCGATCCTGAGTTACCTAAACTTTCTTTTCAAGTAGCGCAAAAAAAGTTTAATTTTGATAATAGCTTCTAAATTCCAAATTAGTACTAATTAAAAAACTATGTGTAGATTCCAACAAAATACTTTAATTATTTCAAATTCAATATTAGTACATACAAAATTGTACTTGTCATGGAGTCTTTTTCTAGTTTCTTTCTAATTAAATAATTTCACAATTATAGTTAATAAATAAAGATCTTGTGCTTTTCTAAGTCTTGGATATAGTTTATTTATGATTTAATAATTCCGAGATTCATTATTAATGCGTACATTGTTGTACATATCTTATTGGGGTCCCAGTTTAGTTTTCTTTTCTTATTATCATAATTGTGAAATTTCGTATGAGTAATTATCAAATTGAATCCGGTATGGAATTTCCTCTTAATTTGAACTGTTATAATTCAGTCGCGTCCAGATGTATGGCTAGATCTATTCATTTATTTTTTTTTTAATTAGGATGGGAATTTTTCACTGTATCTAATCATTTAGGTACAGGACTGATGGATTGATTCTGCCAGCCGGTAGTTGCTCTGTTAGATTAGAAGACCATGGGCGTGAGTGCAACGTACACGTTCATCTTAAATAAATAAATTTCAATTGCTTCAGATGTCGTAATTTGGAGCATAATTAAACTAGTTTGTCGCTCCGTTCTGTACGTTTGCTCAAATCGTTTAATAGATAGGCAGCTCATACATTTTTTTTAAATTCTTTGTGTGTCATTGGTAATTTAATTAGGTTCCCACCCCTCCACCCTGCTATGTGAGTGTACATCTATCTGCATTTTTACCATACAAAATTGGTATTAGCTTTAGTTTTGTGAATGCTTATGTCAAACTATTGTCAGTATTACAAGCAAAACCTTGTTTTTTTCTCTAAAGAAAAGAAAGAACTTCATATATTTCAGCTCATAATGGCATAATTCTTTTAGCGTCAACGTTATTTGCTCGATTAACATCTATGAAAAGTTCAGTACAAACCATTTCGACAACATTGAATTGATGTACAATTTCACCAAGATGGATGGTTCAAAATGACAACCATATGTTTAGGTATATTTTTTTGATACTGTTCAGGTATATTGTCATCCTTTCCTTGTCAGCATAAGTTTTCGGATGCTGGAATGGCTTGCACACGAAACTCAATAGTGTAAATGATATCACTAGAGATTTTCCCAGATGCACAAATGCTAAAATATGCATTCAAACATCCAAGAATCAGCCAGTAGTCAAATCTATTTTTTTCCAGAACAATTCTGGGAATTTTTGTCGTTACCAAAGTTGTTTTCACCATACATTTGGGAGAAAAAGAATCACATCTGCTACTATATCCCCTGTAGCTTGCTACTGTTACAACGAGTTACAAATGATGCATTAATATCAAAGATACCTGCCACCCGTCATAGCCTAGCAAAAGAGCAGCATGAGCATATGTGAACCTTCCTAAAACTGGTAAGTCATCTTTCAAAATTGAATCCAGAACTCCATGTTTGCCAGAGGTTTTAATGTTAGTCAATTAGGATGCATGAAATTCATTCCTTCCTACAATTAACAAAGTTCGTAATTATATCGCCTAAAAAATGCCTGCCAACAAAGAAATTCAGACTAGTTATTCAGCCTACAAAGTACGAAGGAAAATAAATCAAAAGGAAGGCTTCTTACAGTTAATGTTTGACACAACAGAAGCATAGAGCAACTTCTGCCTGGGCTTGTATATCTTCCAATGCTTTAACAATACTTTCCTGACTTTGTATTGTTTCTTCTTCATGCTTAAGGATTTTCCGTAATCTACATGAAGTACAGTTAGGAAAAGTTATACAGCGCAAGATTTTAGAATGTGAACTGTAAGGACAAACCAGAAGGGAGCCTCCAAGTAATCTTACCTTTGCACCAGAGGTGTATCACCATGACCACTACATATAATAAGCATTGCATTATCAGGCAAGGCACTGTATAATTTTCTAATTTTCTTGTCCAACTCACTCAAAATTTCCTTCAGTTCAGGACAAGTTTGATGCTTCTTCCTTTTCTGAGCAGTTTTATTATCGCAGGTCTGCAATGCAATAGCCTCTGCAACCCATGATTTCACCTTATCAGGGTCTTGGGCCCTTGTACGAAGATATGAGATCAACTTCGAGAATTGAGTCCAGACAAAGCTGACTTTGTCATTCTTTACCTGCAGTAAGATTTAAAGAAGTAAACTAATGAAAACCGTTAAACTCTCAGAGAAGAAACAAGCCCATTGAAAATGTGTAGTACTAACCTCTTTCATTAATCTGGATAGCGCGTCATCATCTGAGAAAACTGCTATTGAATTACAAGAAGCATCTGAATACCGCTCAAGAATAGAGGCGTCATCAATGAGGGAACATTTTTTCCCACTTTCATGCAGTATAGAAGCCAACTTTCGTCTTGACGTTGATGGTGGGGAGCCAAAATCAGGACCTGGTGAATTAGTCATCCAAATATACATATTACCAGAAAAATAACTAAAATGAAAGAACTAAAAGATATTACTGAAATGACAGTTGAAAACAGTCATTAGAAAGTGTAAATTTACCATATTTGATTTTCAATAAAGCAAGTTCTAGAGCAGCTTTAGCATCCTCTACACTGTCATGCCCAGACCCTGTGTTCTGGATTTCCCGGTTAAGAAACTTTTTTGCCAGGACACGTAAAGCAATCTTAAAGCGATGGCCACGATTATGTTTGTACAGAACAGCGGTATCAATGATCAAATTATGGGATATCCGTAATGCCATAAGGTCATTTTCCAAAGAATGTCCGACAAGAACAGTTTCTTTGTGCACAAGGCCAACAAACTCCTCCTGAAAACAATATAATATATAATGGTATAGAGTTGGCATAGTATCTCATGACCAGTTAAGCTTCTGTGTAGCAAGGTCACGAAAACTCAACAGCTACCTGAATCTCCTGGAGGGTTGTGGTCACATCAGCTAACATCTCGGCAGTGATTCCACTGAACCTGCACGATTAAAGAATAATTACATCTCCTGATGGGCATACCAACCAATCATTTAGAGCCCACTGGAGATATCATTTAGAATATCACGAGGGAAGAACATAAAGGGCCAAATTAGGAGAATGAAATTCATATGATGCGTAAGCATTTCATTCGTATCCATAATACAATACATATGCTTCAAAGATAGGTATCAGATCCAATTATCTTCATAAAGAAAAAAAAAATAACATAGTGCCTAACAGCCCTACATGAAAGGAAGTTATAGGCATCATGGCATGTACCTTGTATTGTAATCAGTGATTGGATTGGCAGGCTTAACTAGTTTATCTAGCACCACCTGAAATAGATTATAACAAAATCAATACTCAACAGAGAGTGCAGTTATAAGACAATAATAGATCAAATGCAAAGCAGGTACCTCTCCTTTAATATCAACTAATGTCACTCTTGTAAGTTCAAATCCAGCTTCAGTCACACACTGAAAAGGTCACAAACTTTCAAAAACAATAGATTTTAAGGAAACTCCAAACACGAATAATGTACAAGTAGTGGAAAGTCAATCTACTTTGTAACATATAGTAGTTGAAAGTCAATGGACTTCGTGTGTTGAAAAAACACAAAAAGGGCCCCGTATTGTACACCATTACACAAGAAGCAGAACATCACATTACATTACCATCTCACAGTCAAGTGCAAGAATTCCATATGGAGAAGAGCCTGGAGGAGCTGAAACAGTAGGGACAAAACCTGGAATATGTCGCAATAATATATACGTTCAATTGAGAGCATGAAAGGGCAAGTGGGAGAGGAGAAAAACAAAAAGGTGACCTTGTAAACTGAAGTTATATCCATTGTCCTCCATGTCTTTTTCAGAAAGCGTGTAATATTTAATAGGAAATGGTATGTCCTTTAGGTCATCCAAACTTGATAGCTTTTCTGGAATCATAAACAGTTACAAAAATTGCACAAAATACAATATTTAGGTATAGAAACATAAGTGTCATTTTATCATGGAAAAGATTGATTTTGCACTAATATAAGTAAATCTAGAGGTGCACTTATAGGCCAGCACCAAAGCTATCTGGCTATACTCTGAGCTGGTACTTCTGCTATGATCATTACGTCTTAATGCAGATGCCATGGAAGAGCTAATTTGTATAGAAATCAGACTGAAAATGGACAAGTAGGTACAAGGCAAAAATGATAAGAATGAAAAATAATATCTGCTGTCAATTCAAATAAGAACAAAAATCTTTCTTAGCAAATAAATGGCACAAGGACTCAAGGAGAATGGAGATAATTATATGAATAACATGATCTCCCAAAAGTAGAAATGGTAGCCATATAACATCAGAACTTTTCAGTGGCTACTGTCATAATAATATAAACAACTTCATAGCAAGAACTAAAATAAGAACAGAGTTCAACTTAAAAAAATTAGAAACGCAACCCTCAGCAGTCTTGTACCTTGGCCATCAGATTCATATGATTGGTTAGTTGTTTTTAACCCACGCTTTCGCTTTACTCTGCATGTTAGGAGTGCATCGATGGTATGCCTTTCATCTGGTATACAGCTGCCAGAAAAAGCAATACATTAACAATACATAATACAGTGTATTATATACGAAGCAGGTATTAAACTGACAACACAAATAAACCACAAGGTTTTCTGGGCAAAAGAATTCGTATCCTCAGTTTAATACACAAACCTTGAAGCTAGAACAGGCTTTGGATTGCCACAAAGTTCTTTCAAAGAAGAAAGGTGGCAGGATTGCGACATATATAAAGCTGCATCAAGGCCAGGAACATATAGAAGGATAACTTTCGGTATAAGAGGCTTGTTCTGAACACAGAAGACAAACAAATTTAGTGATAAAGGGATGCACAATTTCTTGGGAGAGTTACATAATTGTTTTCTTGATCCTTGTGCACAAGTCTAAAAGGACTTATATTTGGAATCGGAGGGAGTATGCAGTAAGATATGGACCAGAAAAAACTCTGACAATCTTCATTGAGAAGGACAAAGATAAGGCAAAGAAAACCCACATGCTAAACATTGTAACTAAGTCAGAAGGAAATAGGGAAGAGAATATGTACTTTAACAAACACCCAGGAAGGCAGCATGCCATCACCAATGACCCAAGTTACTAGCCCCTGAACATCCTGCACTACAAAGAAAAAACGAAATGTCACATTACAAGAGAAATTCTCAGAACTCAATTTCATTAAGCTCAGTTATGAAAGGAACCTGCAAATTTAACGTAGAATTTGAAGTGGCCTCCTTAAAAACAACATCAGGTTTAGCCTGGATATGATGAAAGAATCAACAGTATGAGAATTTTGGATCAGTACAGCCAATGAGGAAATATAATGTAAATTCAGCAGCACAAAGATCATATATACAACTAACCGATGAATAAATAGCCGACTATCTAGATAAATCAGTTGGTGTTTCACTTAATAGTCCACTGGTAATTTGGCATTTTGGCTTTTCACAAATGATGATATGAACAAGGACCACAGCAGTATATTATTCCATTGATCTGACTTGCCTTATGTTTAGCAGGGATATTCACATTAGGAATTTGGAATGCAAAAATCAGGACGGATCACTTGTTTGGTAAGAGTATGATTCCTCTGTTAAAATAAAATGAACTAAGGAATGAACTCCTTGTGTTCTTTCATGAGTTTGCTCATCAAAACTAGGAACTTTGTAAGTTACAGTAGTATCCACACTTTCGTCCCTCTGACGGACCAACAGCTATCCACACTTCGTCCCTCTGAGCGACCATAAGCGCTATCGTCACTAGTAACACTCAGATTATGCACCCAAAATTGCCACTCGCAATCAATCGCACGAAAATAACACAAACAGGGGGCTCCCTGTTTTGATCCTAGCAAGAACTTAGCTTTACAAGAAAAAAAATCCATAGTAACACAGCAGAGTAGCGCACTTCCACCGCCATGTAACTCAGAAAATGCAATAATTTCCACGAAAAAACCATCCGAAATAATAAAAACGAGACCTTTACCAACAATAATCAATCGCAACTTCCTCCCCTATACTATCACTCCCAAGCCCTGAAATCAAAAGGGGAATAAGAACAACAAAAGGAGGGGGAGACAGCACGTACGTCGGGGCCGTACACGTCGTAGTACGTGGCGGCCGGGGCGGCTTCCCCGGAGCCGGAGGGCGTCGACATGTCGGCGGCGGCGGGGACGACGAACGACAACGCCGACGCTTCTAGGGCTTTGGAATTGGAAGCCCTCTGGTGGAAGAAGGCTTACTAATTATGCAAGGAAGACCTCCGATTAGTTGAGGCCTCACCCAACGTCGTAAAATACTTTGTGCGTAAAAATATCTGGACCGCAGGGGCCGGGGGCCTTTATGTAAATAGGCCCCTTGCGCTGGGAGTTGGGCCGGTCCGGGCCGGGCTGGCACGGCACGGGCCCACGTGCGCAAGCTATCGGGCCATGAGACCATTCACGTGCCGGGGAGGGCAGTTCAGCCCATCGTGCCAAATTTTTCAAGGCCCGAGCCCCAGCACTTCAAGTCCCTGTCCCGGTGGGCTTTTTGTTTGATTAATGGCACATATGAACATTCTCTGCGTTCTTGGATATTTGCCACTTTTTCTTGTTTTTCACCACTTTATTTGCTCATAAATATTTGTTGCTTTATGTTTTTCAATATATGATTTTTCTGTTTTACAGAAACTTACTCGTCCTAGTTATTTACTCACTTACAAGGCAAACTATAAGAGTATGATGTAAAAAAAACAGACATTTGATAAGCAAAAGTAAAGAAAATGTTCACTTGCATTCTAGTCATCTTTTGTTATATTCATTTGCACTTGGCTGAACAAGTGGTTATAGTTTTTATTAAAGAAAAGGCCAGATTATCTATTACCAAAAAAGAAAATGTTCACTTTACTATTAAAGCAAAGGTCAAATTATCCATTATCTAAAAAAGAAAATGTTTGCTTTAGCGTCATAAACCATTCACCCAAAAACTTAAGCAACTATTTTGAGGCATCCTTAGGACCTATTTTGAGGAACTCGAGATTCTGAAAAACAACTAGTTAGTAGCTAGCTGGAGAGAATCTAAAAAAGCTGGGTTTCTCAGCATCAGGCTTTTAGTTCACTTTCTAGATTCTATATCTATATATTTTTCAAAATCTAAGTGAGAACTGTACTATTTATGAGAGCTGGAGATTTTGGAATATGTTGCAACTGCTAGAAAGCTCCTTAAACATGGCCTTGGCTTCCTCCAACCTGTCTTGTCTTTCTCCCCTTCTCCACTCCATGCTCTCTCCCCTGTTCTTGAGACGAATCAACACCTTGGCAATTATTACAACAATAGGCACCATCGCCCAAATAAAAATAGCAAGATACTCTAATATATAGTATAGATACTTGTATTAGTATGTTCGTCGTCCTAGCACAACAGTTTCCAAAACTAGCATTATGAAGTGAAGTTACCTAACCTTAGGATAATTAAATTGTTTTTTAGGGTCACATGTTATAATGGAACGAGTCGCCAGCCCGTGCATTGCACGGGCTGTTAATACATTGCTATTATAATATAAAAATTTTAAAATATAGTAGATATAATGGTTATTTTTTAAATTACGAATCATACGTAACCTTATAATATAGTCTGATATACTATTTAAAAACACTTTGCCGGCATTGATTCACTATTCTCGAGGCTGCTTGTTTCTTTGTATTTGTGTATTTGTATTTGTATGATAGTCCGGGACTGCTTTGTATTTGTATATCTAAAACCTAATAGGAGTCCGGCGGAACTGGTGCATGTATATGCAACACATGCCGCAATACAGATACACATCCGAACTGGGCCTCGGAACTGAGCCGTGACAACCACTGGGCCGCGAGCGAACGAGGAGTGGTGCGAGCGGAGGGCCTTGAAACTGGGCCGTGACAATTTCTGGGCCGCGTAAACGAAGAGTCGCGCGAGAGGCGTCGCGAGTTGCGCGAGCGGAGCGTCGTCGCGCGACGACGGGCGAGCGGACGTAGCCGACGGAAACGTTCCGTATTTTTATAATAGTTATAGATAGTTGGCTTAGATTAAAAGAAGACTCCACATTAACATAACTTGGTAATTTTGAATGCCTAGTATAGGATTTAAATTAATAAAATAAGTAAATTTGGAGTCCAAGATGGTACACTCATATTACTTAATTCCTAATATAAGAATTATTAAATAAAAAAATAAAACCAAAGAGTCCATGGTGCTATTTTCAGTGGCATATTTTATTTAGTAAAATTACCGTAAACACTTAATACGTTGTAAGGTCATGATAATACATAAAAATAGGTCAAATAGAATATGCAAGTTCTTGATGGAGTCCGTACATGGATTTCAGATGCGACGAACAAAGATGGATCTCCTTAGATGCTTGTTAAGCGTACGGGCTATTATTATTGCTATATAAATATAAAAATTTTATGATATATTGAATATCTAATTTAGTGGCTGTTGAATTAAAAAATAAACCATAGTAAAAGATGTAGTCTACGTTATTTTTTAGTAGCATATTTATTTCTCCAAAACTTCAAATATTTAAGTTGGACATGTTAACCATCCAATGCACGGCTATTATAATTGCTATTATAAATATAAAAATTTTAATGATATATTGAATACCTAATTTAGTGGTTGTTGAATTAAAAAATAAAACGTAGTAAAAGCTGTAGAGTCCACGTTATTTTTTAATGGTATATTTATTTCTCCAAAACTTCAAATATGCAAGTTCATAAAGGAATACCTGTGGATGGCAAAGTCATGTCTTCTTCGACTCATGTTCCACATAAGTTCTCTCGCTAACCGTGCCCAATCTACTCTAGAAGACAAAAAGTAAATAGGCTTTTCTTTACGGGGAAAAGTAATGGGCTTCAAACGGCCATGTCATTAACGATGATTTGAGTGGCTCATGTCATTGAATATTAGCGGTCATGATGCAACGATTACATAAATAAACAGCTAAACACATAGATCTTTTTAATTAATGTTGAAGCTTTTAAAAAGTGATTAATTAGTATAGATATGAATAGATAGATAAATAGTTAACACATATATGGTAATAAAGTAGTTGTTTCCATGTACGGCTCTATACATGGATAAGATAGACCAAATAATATTATCGACACACTTGAAATTCAACCATATACACGTTTGGATTTTCGGCAAAAACTTTTCTAGCCTTGCTTGGCTAGGCTAGTAGTTTGGTAATACCAAAATAACCTAGCTTTTGAGGGCTAGTTAGCCGAGATGAGCTAGAAAATCCTTGCCCGATGAGGAGAGCCGAATCAGCTCGCCTTGGATGGCGAGAATGCTGCCCGCACAGAAAAATAGGCTGCATGCGTACCAGGAGCGAATGTATGTTACAGCTTGTGGATGCACTGGACACCATAAAAAAAATTGGTTTGTAGTGGTAATAGTGTGTGTGTATATATACACACACGGGACACCACTTGACCCAAATAATGGGACACCTGCACCTTGCTATGCTACTACCACTAAGCTAGTCAGTCTAGGCCCAAGTGCAAGAGGAAACGGTAGCCATTACTAATGGGTCGGCTGCATGTGCACGCTAGTAATATATAGCAACCCAATAATTAATTTGCTTGCAATCTGGTCACCTGGATGCTAAGCAAGAGCATGTAGGCTAGAATCAAGTTGGGGATTGGCAAAGGCTTACACGGTAAGCTTTGCCTGCTACACGAGTCCCCGTCTGGCCGACTCCTCGTCTCCTCTTGCCGGCATACACACTCGGCACTCTGCGACCACAATCGTCGATCGCCGCCATCTCTCCAATCCCCATGCTTCCTGGCTCCCCCCCTCCTCCCCTCCATGTCCCTCGACGCCGTCGCAATCCATTGGATTCTCTCCAGCTCCAAGCCCTAAACAGCTCCTAGTCTTCTCCAATTTCAAACTTCAAATAAAAGGTACGTTTAAGTTCATCTGCGTTAGCTCACATATAATTGCTATTTTGTGCTTTACATATTTAATTTGACAGTTTTGCCTTGAATTGTAGGGCCAGCCGGCTAGGGCCAAGGGGATTAATTGTTTTATTCTGAAATTGGTAGCAAAAGAGAGTCACAGCTAGTTAGAAACATGTCAAGTGAGTAAAATCCTTACCATTCAAAACAATTGAATCGTACAATTTTTTTCTGTTGTCCCAACACCAGATGACTAATGGAATGTTCAAATAATTGCGAAACACAGGGCAATTTATGGAGAGGTTTTTTAATAGGCAAATGCCTGCACCATCACAAGAAGATGGTGACCCCCCACCACATGATCAGAACCATGGTAATGCATTATCTCAAGGCCATAATATTAACATAATGAACTCACTTCGTGAAGATATCAATTGGAAAGAGGAGATTGAATATGATCCTGGGAAAAGGAGAAGAATTGATCAGTACCCTCCTAACAAAAGAAATTTGGTAAAAAGAAAGTATTTGGATAGAGGTCCCTCCCAACCTCGCCTTTTTTATTTTCCGATTACAACTATTGGCAGTAAAGATAGAAAGTTCAATCTTCAATGGTATGACGAATTTGGGAGTTGGCTTGAATATAGTGAGTCCAAAGATAGAGCATATTGCTTTCCTTGCTTCTTGTTTAGAGACAGACACAAGAAGGTTGTTGGGTTTGATGTATTTGTTTCAACTGGATGGTCTGTATGGAATAAAAAACATAGATTAAAGGTGCATGTAGGGGATGCCAATAGTGCTCACAACCAAGCGAAAAGAGATTGTGATGCCTTTTTGTCACAAAACCAGCATATTGATGTTGCATTGAACAGACAAAGTGATGGTAAAAAATTGCTTATTATACCAGATTAAATGGCTCATTTGATGTTGCTAGAGTGTTATTAAAACAAGGATTGCCTTTTTGGGGTCATGATGAGTCAAGTGAGTCTGTCAACAAAGAAAATTTCAAGGAATTTTATGCATATACAGCCCAACAAAATCCATCCCTAGGCAAGGTTGCAGGCCACAATGCTCCAGGTAATAATCTAATGGTGGCTTCAGAAATTCAAAAGGATATAGTTCATTGTTTTGCAATGGAAATATTGCACTCTATTCTTGAAGAGATTGGGAATGATGTGTTTTGCTTGCTAGTGAATGAATCTAGGGATGTTTCTTGCAAAGAACAAATGGCGGTGGTTTTGCGGTATGTGGATAAATACGGCATGGTTAAAGAGAGATTTGTTGGTCTTATTCATGTGAAAAAGATAACTTCAGGATACCTCAAATGTTCCATTAATACTTTGTTTGCCAAATATAATCTAAGCTTGAAGCAACTTAGAGGACAAGGATATGATGGGGCTAGTAATATGCGAGGTGAGTTCAATGGATTGCAATCATTGATCATGAGAGAAAACAACTCAGCATATTATATTCATTGTTTTGCTCACAAACTCCAGCTAGTTGTTGTGGCTGTTATAAGGAAGCACAAAGGCATTGGTAATTTTTTTGATATGATTTATGTCTTGTTAAATGTGGTGGGTACATCTTTTAAGAGAAGGGACATGATTCGAGACATAAATCAAGAGATTGTGCAGAAGGCCTTAGGGTGTGGTCTACTTAAAACAGGAACATGTTTAAATCAAGAGTTAAATCTTCAAAGACCCGGTGATACTCGTTGGAGTTCACACTACAAGACGCTTAAGAGCTTGGCTGGTTTGTTCTTAACAGTTATCAAGGTGCTAGAATATGTGGAACAAGAAGATAGAGATGACAAAAATAGAAGCCAAGCATATGGTCTTCTAGTTTATTTCCAGTCATTCGATTTTGTCTTTTATTTGCAACTTATGTTGACTGTTCTAGCTACCACCAACTCCTTGTCCCTAATTCTAGAAAGGAAAGACCAAGATATTGTTAATGCCATTGCATGTGTGCAATCAACAAGGAGTCTTTTGGATGAGCTCAGGAGGCATGGTTGGGAATCTGTGCTTGGTGAAGCCTATGCCTTTTGTGAGAAAAATGACATTTCAAAACTAGAAATGGGAGAAGAATATGTGAATCCAAAAAAGCCACGTCAGAAAACTGGAATTACCAATCAACATCATTACAAAGTAGATTGTTTTAATAATGTTCTTGATTGGTTACTTCAAGAGCTCGATGGTCGTTTTAATGAGAAAACATCTAAACTACTTGTCTATACTGCTGCTTTGAGTCCAAAAGAATCATTTTCTGCATTTAACTTAGAGCATTTGATGAGCCTAGCTAGGCTTTATCCCAATGACTTTGATGATGGTGAATTAAGGGACCTTCAACATCATCTTCGCCTCTACATTGCTGATGTGCGAGTTGATCAGAGATTCACTGGCATAAACACTATTACTGAGCTATCTCAAAAAATGGTGGAAACAAGAAAGAATATTTGTTACACTTTAGTTTATCGACTTTTGAAGCTAGTATTAGTTTTACCTATTGCAACTGTCACGGTGGAGAGATGCTTTTTAGCCATAAAAATTGTGAAAACATATTTGCGCAATCGCATGGGTGATGAATATTTGAGTGATAGTTTGATTTGTTATGTGGAGAAACGAGAATTGGAGAGAGTTACCAATGATGCGACAATCAAGCGCTTCCAAAATTATAAAAAACGTAGAAGTGAGGACTAAAAGGTAGTTTATTTCTTTTTATTTGTCAACCATTATTCGTTGACATTAATACATGGGCTATTTACTAACCAATTGATTCCTTTCTTTCTAAGGTATGGTGTTTGGCTTATCTATTTTGCTGGTGATGGTTCTCATTTATATATGTTTTTGATCTTTAAGTATCATTTGTGTACTTTTGCTGCAATTACTACTAATGGTTATCTGGGATACATTATTTTGTTATGCATTTATATCATTACATATTGCAGTTAGTATAATTGGCTTGATAATTAGAGTATAAGACATGCCATAGCTATATAGTGTTATGTTTGGGACACCTGGTTAATTCGGATTCGCCACTGATGCGTACAAATCGTGCTTCTGACTAACTAACTGCTCAGGCTAAGTAAATCAACCAAGCCAAGGCAAAGCTCGGCAATGCCATGTGGGCTAGCTCAGCTAGCTGGGCTATAGCCTAGCCCAGCAGTTTGTGGTAGTTGAATTAGGTTGTGGTGCAGTTGAGATGGACACATTTGGAGTTGGGCCACACATTCTTTTCCACCGGTTAATTTCCCCAGACTTGAGTGCTCAAAACTTTGCTCCCTCCCTTTAAAAATATAGGACATATTAAATTTTTATGTGATTCTTAACGTTATGCTTGGACCATTAGTTTTTTTTAATATATCATCAATCACCATAAAATTAACATCATATAAAAATATTATCAAATATGAATCCAGTGTTATCACATGCATAACATTAAACGCATATATTATTAGTTTAATTATTAATCAAAATTTTCCAAATATTGACTTTATGGAAAACAACGTCTTATATTTTCAAACGGACAGAGTATGTTTATTTCAAATCCTATATATCAGTGAATACAAAATAGTATGATTTATATTAGGTAAATCTCTAAGAGTAAATTGCACTTTGGGCTATCTTTTATTGTCTAAGTTTTACTTTGGACCACTCTTAAACTAATCTTTTCACTTTGGACTGGATAATTTTACCATTTTTGTAGTTTGGATCACCCAACTCTCTTTTCTAGCCATGTCTAGCCACCCCTCTAGCAAATATATGACCTGTATATAAATAGAGCAGTTCGCCGGTGTACCAGAGCTGATATGCCTGAGGTTGTTGATGTGTACTGAAGAAGTTATTTGAGTGGTCCAAACTACAACAATGATAAATTTACTCGGTCCAAAGTGAAAAGATTGGTTGAAGGGTGGTCCAAAATGAAACTTTGGCAATAAAAAGTGGTCCAAAGTGCAATTCACTTTAAATCTAATGCAAGTATTATCACCGCATACAATGCATTGTTAAACAATCGAACCGGCTTTAATTTGGCTCTAGAACACTTCTTAGACCTCTGGAATGCATGAATTCTACAAGATTTTTATTTCTAAAAACTAGTTTTTTTTATATTTTCACATAAATTAACTCAATTTAATTTTAGGATTATGAGAAAAGAAAAATCCTGCGTTCCAGACGTGCAGAAAACTTTTGGAATCCTGGATATATATCGGCTTGTAGCAGCCTCGAGCCAGGCACACGAAGCAACAAAAAGATCAGGCGACCCCGGCCAAAAATTTGAAGGGGTTTGCAAAGGCAAAACCACCTCATCCACAAGCGTAGGGAGAACCCCTGAGCGCCTCACAATGGCCGCTCCTCCCGATTATCCACCCTATCCTCGTCTACACCGTTCACAAATTTTTTTTCCCCCCTCCGCTAGCTCTCTCTCTCTTCCTCCTTGTGTACGCGTGTGAGGAGCTTAGCTAAGCTAAGAGTGAGAAATAATGGCATTGGAGACGTGCTTCAGAGCCTGGGCTCTGCACGCCCCCCAGCCGCCGGCGTCCGGGCTCGGCGGCAGGGACAGGCTCCTCCTCGCCGGCGGCGGCAGCAGCAGCCAGTCCAAGGCGCCAAGGCTGTCCGTGGCCTCGCCGTCGCCGGTGGCGCCGCTGCGGCCGGCGTCCCGCTTCGCCTGCCAGTGCAGCAACGCCGTCGACGAAGGTACGTCTATTGCAAAATACATGTGCAGTACGTGTAACTAGCTAGCCATATTGTGTCGTAAAGCACGGGTAAGATTTTTAGTAAGATTCTGTTGTAAATCGTAATGATTGGAAGAATATATATGTATATATATGCATGTGCAGTGGTGGTGGCGGACGAGAAGAACTGGGACAGCATGGTGCTGGGGAGCGAGGCGCCGGTGCTGGTGGAGTTCTGGGCGCCGTGGTGCGGGCCGTGCAGGATGATCGCGCCGGTGATCGACGAGCTGGCCAAGGAGTACGTGGGGAAGATCAAGTGCTGCAAGGTGAACACGGACGACTCCCCCAACATCGCCACCAACTACGGCATCCGGAGCATCCCCACCGTCCTCATGTTCAAGAACGGCGAGAAGAAGGAGAGCGTCATCGGCGCCGTCCCCAAGACCACCCTCGCCACCATCATCGACAAGTACGTCAGCTAGCCACCTAGCTGATTACACACTTAATCTTCTTCTTCAACTGCATCGATCAGCCTCGTACGTTGTAACTACTCCCTGCTGCCTCTACGTGTATCGTCAATTCCTCCCCTGCCACCTCCTTGATTGTTGTAAACTTGTAATCCTACTACTCCCTGGAATCAAATATTGTAACTATTGATTGATGGTATCATCTTTTGACTAGCAAAGAGGAATCATCCTGTACATGCTTCAAGCTGCAATCAGGGCAATTCAATTCAGTTCTTGAATGGCGTTGCGAGGAATCAATACGTCAGTGTTGTTTCACTGGCCTGAGAGTAGCTATTCGGATTTAAATTCTTCAGAACAGCTGAAAAGATGACAGAAAATGCGAATGTCAGATACCAACGTACAAACAAAAGTATAACACTCCACAAGCAGATCTCCGCACACGCATGCACCGCCTGAGAATGTTCCTGCTGCTTTTCCACTAGTAAACGATAGTAGCTTATACAGAGTACAGTAAAAGCTACAATGGAATCCTCGGCTGCGGAAGAAAGGAAAGAAATCAGTACACATGCTTCGCTACTTCTGGAGGCAATGGTATATACTACAGTTTGGAACAGGGATTGGAAAAGGAGAAAAAAGAATAGAAGAAAGATGGGAGAGACACTGATCTTTCCCCAGTCTAAAATCCACCAAACACTCCCCACCTGTGTGGGCTCTAATCCTTGATGACTCGTCTTCTGGTAAGATGACAGATTCCAGTCGGTCGAGCACACAGGAGGAACACCATCACAAATAGTTTTTGCAACATGCATTTGATCATCGCAGAAGTTCCCTTTTCTTGGTGTCATCAGCTTGAAGGCCCATGGCTTCCAGGGGAGAGGAGGTTATGTTGATGTAACTTTTGTTTTGTCAGTGATGAGCCCAGTGAGGGTAAATGTATCATCAGGCAGAACCTTTTGTAACTTCTGCTCATCATTCTATTGAGAAGGCTTCCAGTCATATTGAAGGTTATTGAAGCTGTTTGCTGCTCTAAGGCCCCCCAGTAGTTGGTTTCCTATGTCATGCTGCTGCTGCTGCTGCTGGCTCAAATGTGTTAGGTCATGTGCACTGCGGTTCATCCCAATCCTCCCATTCATTGGCACTGCATTATTTCCCATTGCTGTTCTCAATCCAGTTGCTGTGGATGGGCCAAGGCCACCGCCCATAGAGCTGAAACCACCACTAACACCAAAGTTATTTGCCATGGGGTTACCCGCTAATAAGGAGTTAACTCCATTCAGGCCAGGTGTAATTGAATTCGCTCTCTTCATATCACCTCCCACTGGTCCAACACCATTCATCTGCGATGACATCATCATCTCTTGCAAGATTCTCTGGACTGAGCTTTGGGACTCATTTGGTTCAGCTTCCTGAGGTCGATTCACAGGTGCTTGCATTGGAGGTATGTTTGATGATGTAGTTGGCGAGTTCAACTGGCTTGCATGCTGGGGAGCAGGCATGATGTTACTATTTGATGTTGAAGGCACTGGGGAAGGAAAAGATGCTGGCGGGTTTGATTGCATGGAGCTTGTTGAGGTGGCTTTTGTGGCTGGCGCATTGCTTAGGCTGTTATACAGACCATTGCTACTGCTTGTTGGATGGTCCTGTCTGGAATTTATTGAGCCTTGGAGGAGACCAACAACAGATGAAGATGGTGCAGATGTAGATGGTGCACAGTTGAGAGAATTGTTTGATGTAGCATCTGCATTGCCAGAAGCAGAAACCTGCATTCCAGCTGCCGGAGCGCAGTTTTGACCACTGGCACTCTGGTTAGAACTCTGTGGAACAGACTGTTGCTCCTCAGGTTGCTGCTGCGATTGAAGGGGAGTGATCCCTGAAGCTGTCCTTCTTGGAAATTTATGCAAGCTATCTGAAACAAATAATGATGGTGTACGTTAGAACATTTTATAATGGTATTGCCTGTGCTAGTTACCTGCAGACAATGCAATAGTTGTAAGCACTAAATGAATCTGCATGACCAACATTCATTTCTTTCTAATATGGAAAGAGTCTTGAGAACTAAACTGAGAACAACAAATTGCAATGCCCAGAAATTTTTTATCAATAATCCTGCTTCAGTGGTAAGTTCCATGCTATTTTTGTTAAGAAGTTCTAATCTAAGGTAAATAGAATACAGTGCCAGAAATATTTTAGGCTGCAGAACACGTAAGTTAAAGTGTTCCAGATGAGATAGGTCCCTGAAGATACTTGCGATCAGGATTTTGATATTGATAAATACTAACGCCTTAGTAAATGAGAACCAATATGGTACTAGCAGGTTGCAGCATATTTATATCACGCATAGGGAATTAATTTACTCCGCTATTGAAGCAAAAAGTATTACAAATCAATAAATGACCAAAATAGCAGGGGAAGAGAAAGGTAATGATTTACCTATTGGACCAGATTCATTCTGCCTGCTGTAGTCAATCAAATCTTTCATACAATTGACCACCTCCGCAATCTGAGTGACATTTTTTTACAACAAAATACTAACTGGTTAGGAAGTTTAACAGGAACAATTGATAAATGACATAAAGCATGACAATAATATAGATGAACAGCTCAGGTACGATTATGTACAACAGGATCACATGACCATAACTTGCAAGATAAGAGGTTATAATCTTGTTTCGTGATTTAATCAAAGCTTTAACTGACAAGAGGTGAACATAAAGAGACATGAAATATTTTGTACCTGAAGGCAGCGAACATATCTTTTGGTGTATCCTAAATCATTTACTAACGGCACCTCTAATGCCTTGGCCAATTGGCGAGCAGATGCAACAAACCTGGTTTAACATTTAGCATATTAGAACAGCTTATACAAATGAAGGAATGTACAAAAGAAGATAAGGAATCTAAGGACATAGTAACAGCACATGCAGTTATGTACAGAAGAATGAGAAGATTCTCAAGGAATACACCCATGAATATGCAAAGAACAGATCCATCCATAGAGGATGCCCCACGGACCCAACCCTCACCATAACCAACAGAATCTTTTATTTGAAGTAGTCACGATTCACTTATACCTAGGCCACACAAATTGCAGGGTTTTCATGATGTCAGTAGGATTGCCATTTGCATGGCAGATCGTTACAAGATCATTTTGTGTCATTGCTAGTGTAACATCCCAGGGCCAAAAGTTCACTAGTGCCTACAGCCCTGTCCTAAAACAGTGCAGGCCTACACAAATGTAGTAACTTGCTTGGAGCCTTGGGCTTTTGCCCTTGCTTCAGTTGAAAAGATTAGCATGGAGTTTTTCAACTCAGGGGGTTCAAGCACTATATGCTACTACTGCACACTTCTAACATCATTGTGGAACTTGACCATAATACAAATGGCCAGAAAGACCACCTCTACTTGAGCCAGAGTAGTACACTTAGCACATGACGAGATGTATTCCAAAATGTTCTACTTGGCATCTTTATCTTTACTACTGTAAGCGACTGCGGTGGGGATGTTGGTGGGACGTTTGCCTTGCAATCCCCCATATTCATCCTTCACAAGAACCAATCTCAATATCTCATCAAGTGTAGGAGCAGATAAAATGAAAAAAAGAACACCTACGTAGTCAAAGCAGATTCTTAGTGCATAACAAACAATTGTCGATTCAGGTGCATTGGCGCTATGATAGACCGATAGTAATAATCAAAGTGTTTGACACTTAGGAGCACGTACTAGGTGACAACATGGAAAGGCAGGGCAGTGTGAAGGAGAGTCTGAGAGCAATCTGGGGGCATAACATGCAGATCGCAGAAGTGGCACGCGAGCAGCTTGGTCAATGCCACAGGGTGCACCAAACGATTTCCCATTATGCACACAATTAGGCCAGGGCTAACAGATCACCCATGATGGCCAATAGGAATCCTGTCAGCCAGTCACCCATGTCTAAAAGCACTTGGCACAGCTGGAGAGAGTAGACTGGAAATTTTAACTGGAGGATAGTGCGAACATAGATTTTCTGTAAAGGGCTGGGTTTGTGTCTCTTCTAGGTATGCTAAGGATCAGGATGACAAGAAGCCAGTACAGAAAGACAACACAAGAAAAATTCATTACAATAAAGAGCACATTTTACTTTTGCAACTTGTTTGCATTCATATTCTCTCTTCTGCCATCAAAAAACACACACTTCTCTCATTTGCCATTCTTACATCAGTGTGCATCTTTCTTTTGCCAACGCTGTTTGGTCCACAACATAATAAAGAGAAGAGTTTTTTATGGCAAAAGAGATTATATAAATACAGAGTGTAGAAAAGAAAATCTGCTACATAATAAAACTCATATTACACGAGAAACTCATGGCACGTTTAGAGTAATGAATGTGGAGTCAATTATTTGAAAGTAACAATACACAGGCTGATGAGTAAATAGTTGCTAATACAAAAAATATTTAATAGCGCATGCTAATCGATAACAGTACAATACAGTATACATCACACCTCAAGCTGCCTCCTTTTTGAGCAATAAATAGCAGCTCATTTAACAGTATCCATGTTCCTCGTCCAAATATTGGAACCCTTTATTCAGGCTACAAATTATCTCTGTTACTGTACAATCATACTCAATTTTAAAATTAACTACTCCCTCCGTCCCAAAATATAACAACTTCTAGAGTTCAAATTTTGTCCCAAATATAACAACTTAGCACTTGTAAAAGGTGATTTTTACCACTAAACTACACATACTACCCCTTGGCTTCATTATCACCCCCAACTAGTCCAGGCCCACACCTCACCCACCCCGATGAGGCAAATAAGTCTTTTTACCCCTCTCCTTAATAGCCGCGCCAAGGGCTAAAACTTGCTATATTTTGGGACGGAGGGGGTACACTTTTTTCATTCAGGCCCAGTTACTTCCATTATTACAAATCAAACATACACTGAACCAATATATGCATCTTCCACCATAATGGATGAACCAGTGTGGTTTTGGAGTCAACAGGCAAAATTCCCAGAAAAAATATCGACAATGTTCATTGAACATGTATTTGCAGCATTTAAATCATTCCCGAAAAAATACCAACAATGTTCATTAAACATGTATTTGCAGCATTTGCGTCATGCCTTTATTTGCTTTACTCACTGTTCTTTTTCTTAGTGCAGCCAACTAACACATACCAGTTACATAGGAGTGACAATTCACAAAAGGCAATAGCAAGTCAGCAGTAACATCAAGGGTGTGTTTGGTTCATGGTAATAGCAAAGTACCCGTGTGCTCATTTGGTTTGTTGCCAAAAAATTGGCATGCCAATATTTTGGTAAGGGTAGAACAAAAGCTTTGAACTAACTTGTCAAAATTTTGGCATCAAATCAAAAAACCAACTTTACCAAAATTTTTGCATTGCCAAATTTTTGGCTTGCCAATATTTTCGTAAGGTTGAGAATGGCTACAATCTAAACAAACCCCAAGACAGAAAAATATGTGAAACTAAAGGGTGGTATACATACATGAGAGACCAACCACTTGCTGCATGCAAGATTTGTATAAGCCAATTGCAATTTCATTCACACTAGGTAGCTCGCAAAAACATAGAAGGGCATGTGCATGCCTCATGTTAAATTAAGTGAACAAGTGGTATTTAGTTAGTCCTTTCTTGGATGACTCACTGAGAAAGGCAAACATTCTATGAATCTACAAGCAGCCTTCTAAGGCATAGACATATCGTCACAGTTCTGCTGGTAAACTGATAAAATTTAAATTCAAAGTGAATGGTTAGTAACTTGATAGGACAACAAAGGCACAGATGGTAACACATGCGATAAGATTTCTCTCATAAAATAACAGCAAACAGAATGTAACTACTCATTCTCTATTTCATGGAGTTGACACTACGTTTGGCAGCTTGCTGCATCTAGACTCTTATCTTTAAATGTTTTGTGGATAAAATATTCAAATATCACTAAGCTAAGTGGTGCAGATAAGTATGAGAGGCTAAAAATCAGAACAGCACAATTAACAGATTGGGTAAGCAACTTAAAAAGAAACAAAAGCTTAATGAAAAATAGCATTCAACAAAGAGATGAAATTCAGGGTTTTAAGGCACAAACAAGACAATCTACTTACGAGTTACAATTGGTCTGCATTTCCTGATTGGAGAGACTCGTTGAGTTTTGAACTGCTGTCTGGTATTTATGCACAACAGCACCAAGTTGACTGACCTGGATAAAAGTCAAGCCCGTCAATATCAAAGATTCACTACACAACTATCAATCTCAAGTTACATCATGTATCCAAGTCTAGTAATACCTGTGGTATGATTGATCTCCGTGGTATAAGTTCCTCATGACGTCTGGCACAGAACTCCCATGATGCAATCTAAATCAATGAGTACAATAAATACAACATTTTAGTCAATGGGGCCAACACTTTTTAAAGGAAAATGTAAACGAACTACTATCTAATGAGACTAACAAGCATCAATTACCTTGAGATCTTGGTTGAAAACAATCCTTAGATGTCCCTCACGCACAACACGCAATTGCTCAAAGACACTCTCCTGGATCGCTTTTGTATAGTCCAAAACAATTTGTCCAGATGAATTTTGGGACTCCCGTGGCATGTCAACATACAGAAGCTCCTCAAGTGTACCACTGGCATATTTGATTTGGCACAACCGTGGCAAGACCTCGACCGTAGTTTCTATAAAGATGGTGATGCATAACCAAATAAATAATCACCCAAAAAAATATTAAGATGGCATATTTAAACCAAAGTTACACCCACCAAAGCCTCGTCCTGGCTTTCGATTGCATATCTCACAATGCCAAACATCCTACAATGAAAATTCACACCAAATAGCTTACAATGTGGGTATAACAGATCAAACCATTTTGTTCCAAAACATCCAGCAGCTAAAAGGCCAGATGCTTGCTATACCAATAATAGCAAGCATTTTTAAGACATGGAAAATGAATCATCAAACTATCTATAACTGTTTGCAGAGAGTAGAACCTGAGGGAAAACTCCAGTAGTTTGGCGACCACTTCCATAGAGAGAAACACACCATCTCTTCTTTGCACTTGGAGCAAAGTATTCATTGACAAAGTTCCTCCAGTATTCAATGTTATTGTCCTGGACAATATGATGAATAGTAAGTACATACACCTAGGGTTAAAGCATAAAACCCTTCACAACAAATGTCAAATGGTTACCTGTGGTCTGTTTTGTTGGTGATACATGTAATGAGTCAATCTCTTTGCACAGGTTCCTGGTTCATAAGGACTCGGTTTACCAGGAGTTCTCATACTTAAACTTTGTTGGCGCATCAACTGCTGCTGCTGGTGTTGCTGTTGCTGCTGCTGCTGCTGCTGCAATTGGTTTCTCTGCAAAGGCAAGTTCTTAAGAATCTGTTGTTGCTGTTGATGCTGTTGCTGCTGCTGAAGATGCAAGAATCGCTGCTGCTGCTGCAAGAGGCTCAACTGTGCAGATGATGGTGTGTGAGGATTCTGCTTTGTCAACTGCAGCAAGTGTTGCTGCTGCTGCTGTTGTTGCTGCTGCTGCTGCTGCTGCTGTTGATGCTGCAAAAACACGGATGGGTCTGAGCTTTGGTGTTCCATCTTCACTGCACCCAAGCTCCTCAATGCTTGCAATTGCTGTGGTTCAAGTTTCACACCATTAGCACCGCGCAACATCTGCGCTGGGCCATTCTGATCAGGTTGTCCCATATGCTGCTCCAGTTTGACCCCTCCCAAGCTACCTCCATTCTCCAACTTTACGGTATGTTGTGGCGGCTGGGGAGTTTGCTGTAACATATGTTGCTGATTGTAGGACATTGTTTGTTGTTGTTGTGAATCTTGTGGTGCATCCAGCTGCTGATGCTGCATGATATCAGTACCAAGATGATTGCCCAGACTACCTTGAGAGGAGGAAGGAAATGCAAGGGAATCTGAACCTCCTGAACCAACCAAGTCACCAACAATATCAACACCCCCTCTCTGCTGGAGTGTACCCATCGGAAGCCACACCCTGCATTGTACCTTGCCCTAGGCCACCACCCTGCATTGTCCCTGGACTAGGGCCAGCACCCCCGTTCCCGAACGACGGCCGGCTCAGCAGGGACGCAACATTGGAGGCTCCCGCTAGTAAACCATTACCACCATACTGCGTGCGTGATACAAGCGACGAGAACGGAGACTGGGACGGGAGCCCGCCACCTCCGCCGCCCATTCCCATTCCCATTCCCGCTCCCATTCCCATCGCCGGCTGAACAGCACCAAGAAGACTGGAGTTGGTCCGCAGGAGCGACGCGCCAACCGGCTGGCCAGACCCCATCGAGTTCGGCTGCCCTGATGGCATCATCCTTGCAGCAGGGAGACCCCAGAATCCGCTCCAACACCGTAGCTCTCACTCAGCGCACACTCCTGATTGAGCAGAACATCTCAAGATCCGGCAGGGTTGAGAAGCATGCCAAATACTGCAATTCTTACCATAAAAAGAGCAAATCTAACAAAGGTCGCAACTCTGCCGCCCAAAATCGAATGGTATCAAGCAGGAGTGAGAGAGCAGCAAATCAAACCCAGTTTCTCCTCGTTAAATCCACTCCAACCAAGCAGTAAACAGCACCACCCGCGGAAACAGATCGAAATACCGCAAGCTCGCACCAAACGGAGCCGCAGATTACCCAGCACCGAGCTCCCCCGCGCGCCTAGAACTCCACCACTCCACGCAGTCCGCGCCAGCCAATCGCGCGGAATTCCACCGCCACGACGAGCCCACACACCGCCCACGGCAACTCGGCCAGCGACTCCCCTCCGCTGTCCCCACTGCCTCACGACCGCCTCGATCCAAGCCCAACCCCGCCGACGAGCCGCGAGCCTGCGCCCGAATCCGCGCGATCCGGGGGTGGCCACAGCAGCCGAGGCAGAGAGGAGCTAGCACCTGATGCCGCGGGCCACGCCCACCACCTCCCCGCTCCTCACTCGCGGAGGTAGCAACGCCGCCGCCGCCGCCGCCGCCCCGACTCCCGCCCGCAGGCTCCCCCGCGTCACGAGGAGGAGAATCCCCACGCCTCCGCGCGCGCCGCGAGGTCTCGGCGTCTCGCCGAGGAGGAGGCGGAGGCGAAGGCGGAAGCGAAGCGAGGCGAAGGGAAGATATGGCAAGGGAAAAGGGTTGGAAGCGGAAGGGAGTAAGAAAATATTACGACTTTGTGTGCGCGTTGCGGGGTGTCTCGTCTCGTGTCCGCCCTTGCGGACGTCAAAATTCCATTGGATTTGATTAAGATCCCGTCCCTGCCCGCGCCCCGCTACGCCCGCCCCACGTCGCTGACGCGCGGGGGCCACCGCTCTCCCGGGCCCACATAAGGTGGCACAGTTGGGTGGGGCCCCGCGTGGGAGAACGGCGCGGTGGTTTCGTCGCTCGCGCGCGTGGGTTTTTCTGTTGTGTGTGCGAGAGAGGCGGAGGCGAGGAGGGAAGTCAAATGGGCAGCGTGCGACCCGGCTCCGACGCTAGCTCGGGTCACTGGTAGGTGGGGTCCTTTTACGTGGGGCCCACCGGGATGATGGGGTGTCAGTGTGTCGGGGTAGGGGAGGGTGCGGTGCGGGGCCACGGTGGGGCGGCGGTGCGGGGCCACGGTGGGGCGGCGGTGGGGCCCGGGTTGCTGCGTGTGCGTCGTCACGTCTCCACCGCGTGACGGCGTCAGGGCTGCAGCGGCAGGGGGTGGGAAAAGATCGGACGACGGGCGGCTGGCTGCGCCGTTGATCGTAGGATGGACGGTCGGATGGGGCGGTTGGGCTCTTGCTGCTGTATTCAGCTCTCTCTCTCCTCTCTCTCTCTCTCTCTCTCATGGTGGAGTAGAGATCTTTTGCTCTGTATTGGAATATCTGATGGTACTTGAAAAAGCCTGAGAGGCTGTTAAATTAAAATGAAGTCTTTTAAAGATTGTGAGGTAAATAACTGCAGAGTGCCATCATGGTAATGGATGGTGGTAGTTACTAGACCAATTAAAAAGCAGTTTAAAACTTTCAAAAATTAGCTAAATTTAAAGACGATTTAACATTGTAATTGGTTCAGTAGCTGAGAAACGGGATGATGAGACCAGGGTTTAACTATAAGTGAGAACTTAGGATGGAAGGATTAATAAATGGAGATAGTGATAATCCTACATCACCATCTTAAATGATCCCTTCCACGTTAGGCTAATCGATCTTAATCCCTCGTACGGACCACTACTCATCTATCAATATAATTAAGTGGGATTAAGACGCATGTACGTACTCTCTCATCACACACACACTCAAGTTACGTACACAATATATACGACCTAAAGATGGTATTGCCACTTTCTATTTCAGATATGAGTCGTTTCAGAGTTTTCAACTTTCTCTAAACAAGCCATTATCGAACTTTTAGGGAGTTGTCTATGTATTAAGTCTTTGATTATTAACTAATAGGATAAAGACCATTTTCTAACACTTGAACTTATTTTGAAGTCTATTATTCACTCTACAAACTGGTTGTTCCCCCTCCAACTTTCAAAACAGAATAAATAACACTTTAAACCACGTTCCATTGTGATTTTGGTTGATATAATAGTGGCTTCCCACTATCTTGAATTATCATTGGGAAAGTTTCATTAATATGTACCTAATTAAATGACATTTACTTCCGCAAAATATGTATAATAGGACTTTGCACTAGCGAAAACCACCATCATTTTAAACAAAGCCACACTAGATGGTGTTATTACTCCGTTATTGAAAGTTGATGATGAAATACAACCGGTTCTATGGTTCAAGATGAAAATATACTTTGAGAAGAGTTTGAGAGCTTTTGCGGTACCCTCTACTGAAGGTGATAGTAGTGTAGTAGAAATAAAATCCAGACGTTGATTGTGATGGCTAATTTAGCCCTTTTCTTAATAAAGTGGAAGGGCATTTTTGTAATTCATGTGCTCCAAGGCAAGATGGGTTGCGTTCCTTAGCCCAACTCGCGTTCATCTCACGGAGCAGGATGGCTACCGCGGCATCACCCCTTCTTGCATGCCTGACCTACATCCGCATTCGCCCCTCCCCTTCCTTGCGCGACCATGGGCATAGCGGCGCTGCCCCTCCACCTCTTGCGCGCCCAACGGGCAGCATCCAATCCCTCCACAGCTCCACCCCTTGTGCACGAGGCCACTTTTCACATCTGAATGATATCTGGCTCATTGTTTGTTAAAAAAATTATTTAATCATCATGCGCTTCTTATTTGTTGTTACCATTTCATTCCCCAATCTAGTTGAGGTTTTAGTTAAAAGGATAGATTTCTATGTAGATGTTTTGTTGAGTGGATTGTTGATTGTCAAGATTAGGGATTTTTATCAGAACAGAGCTACATTACACTATTTCAGTGATTTGTAAATCCATTGACAGCAATTACAAACTTAGTTTGAGTTGGATTCAATCTCCATAGACAGCAGCATTATTACATGACAATATGATATCCATGTACACTAAAACTCTGATCCACTAATAATTGGATCATCTCATCCAAAAACTGGAGTACTACGTAATAACACTGATGATATATACACATTGACAGGCAGGAGGCAAAGTGAGGGTTCAGACTTCAAAGTTCAGATTCATAGTACAATGGTTGCGCCTCCATGGTGTTGCAAATTGGCATTGCCTGACATGGAGACCATGTCGCACTCCTCGTTGTCACACCCAGAATTTTCATCCAAAATTCAGATGATTTAATTGTGCATAAATCTTCATCCAAGAATCGACCGAGGCACACAAACGACATAGCTGATAATCAAAGTAAATGTCTTACAAATAACGAGTATAATTATTACAAAGACGAATAGAATATCTCAAATAAATAAATGTCTTATATAGCAACGGAAAATAAACTAGCGATGAGCATGACAGCGACCATCGGGTTCAGTGCCGTCGGCGTTAGCTGGCCCACGTGGCGGCCATGTCACCACTGCATCAGCGCCACCTCAACCGTGACGCTTGTGGAGTGGAGCCATCATGCTCGTCGCTAGTTTATTTTCCGCTGCTAAGACATTTATTTATTTAAGAGGTTCCATTCGCCTCTATAATAATTATACTCGTTATTTGTAAGACAATTACTTTGATTATTAGCTATGTCGTTTGTGTGCCTCGGTCGATTCCTGAACGAGGATTTACGCACAATTAAATCACCTGAATTTTGGATGAAAATTCTGGGTGTGACAAGTTGGTATCAGAGCCTCCTTGACCGTAGGACAAGCCTCTTGGTACCCCTAAGAGCCTTCTGAATAAATTGAGATTTCGAAAACCTATTCTACTCTCATCTATTTCTTTTCAAAATAAGGTCTTAATTGATTTTAATCTGAAAATCTTTATTCTTCCAAAAAAAATGATTTTCCTTTTCCAATCTCAATTCTGAAAATCTTTATATATATATATATATATATATATATATATATATATATATATATATATATATATATATATATATATATATATATATATATATTCCCTCTTACTGTTTGGATTAAATAAAATAAAATGATTTCTGAATTTAATTCTCTTATTCCAAAAAAACATTTATGTTATTGGTACGGGTGAAAAATAAAATAACCAATTAAAATTTTCAAAATTTCTCTATGCCCTCATTATTTTCTTTACTTATTTACCTTAACTCCGCCTTTTTACTTCTTCAATTTTACACTTTATGATTTAAAGCACGGTTGTTTTAAAGACCAAATTGTCTCTTTAATTGTTTTATAGATGGTGCCAAGACGGGAACCACAGTACTGCTTGAACGTGGGAGGGTTCGTGAAGGTGCTACGTACCCTATCTATGGTTTTGAACTTTGACACAGCCCCGTAGTACATGGTTCCCAATGGCAGCAGACATGACGTCCAGGTCAGCATGTGACTACTCAGCAACAGGAGAGATGTACCATCCATCAAGTATCAAGCTAGAGGAAGGAACTTCGAGCACGCCTGTTAGGAAGCAGCATTGGTAGCCATCGGCAATCTGCGTCAAAGGTTCAACTCACGACAGGCGGCTTCACCGTTCCGTTTCCACCCGTCTCAGCATTTCAACTCAGAGTTCAACACCTATGAGATACGCCAGAGGGAGAACGATCAAGTGGTGGACCGACTGGTGAGGATGTTGAGTGCGATGGACCGTGCCCACTCCAATGTGGCCATTGCAGCTCATGACCAGGAGAACCACAACTGCGTCATCATCATGGGATTGGAGAGGCAGATCCAACGCTTGAAGACGGAGCTTGCTGCACTCAAGGGAGAGGCGTCACCACCAGGGATCAAGATTCTCAACACTCCTGTGAAGAGGACTCGTCCCCTTGCAATCTTTCAGCTAGCAGAAAGGAAGACTCAGGCCGTGGGGAGCAACACGCCGCTTCGTATTGGAACTCCTCCATTGGTGGACTTGGAGGATAATGAAGAAGGAGGCTCGTTCATGGAAGCTAGTGAAGGATTGTCATCCGAGGAGCCTTTCGTGGATGGTTCTCATAGCCGTTTGGAAGATGAAGACGACAACAAGTCCGAGTACGACTCCAACACCAGAAGAAGCCGTACCCCTCAGTAGAGTATACGATAGTGGCGTTGTGTTAGCAGTTGTTTTGCTTAAGTTTTGCTTGTGAGTGTGGGGTTTAGGTAGCAGCTTATGTCAGTGGGAGGTGATGTAACTGCTAGAGTTAAGTGTGTTCTTTTGTTGGTGTGGTGTGAGACTCAAATAATTTAAATGTTTAAGTGCCCAGTTCAAATTAATACAAATCAAAGTTTAAATAATATGTATCCCTATCCTAAGAGTTCCTTTGCTTTTCTCGTCTGTGCTTTGCTCTCTACAGATGGTGCTCACTCGCAATGGGAACAACAACCAACAGGACGGCAACGACAAAGGTGGGTCGTCTAGTCATCACATTCCCAATTGACTCCCACCAGTGCCTAAGAACCCTACATTGGTGCAAGTGCTCGCCAACCAAAACCAGCTCATGGCGATGCTGGTCCAACAAATGCAGAACCAGAACAACCAAGGACCCCAATAGCAGATGCCCCCTCCTCCTCTGCCCAGAACAAGCTTGTAGAGTTCCTGCGTGTGAGGCCCCCTACCTTCTCTAGCACGACCAACCCAGTGGAAGCTGGAGATTGGCTCCATGCCATCGAGAAGAAGCTGGACCTCTTACAGTGCACAGACCAGGAGAAAGTCTTGTTTGCCTCACATCAACTGCATGGGCTCACATCTGAGTGGTGGGACCATTTCTGGGCCAACAAAGTCGAAGGCCAGCCTATCATGTGGGCAGAGTTCACCGTTGCCTTCAAGAAGACACATATCCCAACTGGATTCGTGGCCTTGAAGAAAAGGGAGTTCAGGGCTCTCAAGCAAGGCAACCGTTCGGTGACTGAATTCCTCTACGAGTTCAACCGCCTTGCTTGCTACGCACCCGAGGACATTAGCACAGACTTCGAGAGGCAGCAGAAGTTCTAGGAAGGACAGAATGATGAACTCTCAATCCAGCTAATCTCTAGGGACTACGTGAATTTTCAGAAGCTGGTGGATAAATCCATTCGCCAAGAGGACAAGCACAACCGGATGGAGCAGAGGAAGCGCAAGATTGCTAGCTTCTGAGCCCAGCAGTCGAGAGCCCCAAACCGCGGTTGCGGTACCCACCACAGGCTCAGCAAGGAGGTTTTTATCATCCACACCGTCGCCCCATAGCGTTAGTTGTACAACAACACCATTAGCGGTGGCGTGGTCATCAACCGTCCTCCTCGTCCAGCTACTGTAACTGCTCAGAACCAACCGTTCAAGAAGGAAGTTGGGGGAAGGCCCCTGACTTGCTACAACTGTGGAGAGCCCGGACATTTCGCTTCGCAGTGCCCAAAGCCTAAGTGCCCCAAGCAGGCTGCACCAGGATAGAACTCCACCAACGTGGTCAAGGCCCATGTGAACCATGTCATGGCCAAGGAAGCCTAGGATGCACCAGACGTCGTCCTAGGTACATTTCATGTTAACTCAATTTACGCAACAGTATTGTTTGATTCAGGTGCTTCACATTCTTTCTTGTAAAGGGGTTTTGCAAACAAACATGGGATACCCAAATACAAGTTAAGAAACACTATGGTGGTAAATACACCTGGCAGCCAGATGCCTGCAACTCAATATAGCCCTTCTGTAACCATAGAAATCCAAGATGCCTCCTTTCTAGCCAATCTGTTCTTAATAGAATCAAGGACATAGACGTCATCCAAGGGATAGACTGGCTCACCTGGCACAAAGGAGTGATTGATTGTGCCACTAGAACTGTTGCCTTGACTTCTAGCCTCGGGAATAAGGTGACCTTTTGTGCCCCCTCTACCCAACCCTCATTGGCAACTCTAAACTAGGAAGCCATAGCAAAAAATCTCTCTGGTACGGGATTACCCTGATGTTTTTCCTGATGACCTACCTGGGATGCCACCCAAAATGGACATTGAGTTCAGAATATACCTGGCCCCAGGCATCGCACATATCCACAAGAGACCCTATCGGATGGGGCCAATGAGTTTGCAGAAGTGAAGAAATAGGTAGAGGAGTTGCTTGCAAAAGGATATATTAGGCCTAGTACGTATCTTTCTTTGGGAGCACCATTATTTTTATAGGGAAGAAGGATGGAACCTAGAGAATGTGCGTAGATTATCGTGCACTGAATGAAGTCACTATCAAGAATAAGTACTCTTTGCCCAGAATTGACGATCTGATTGATCAGTTGGAAGAAGCCACAGTATTTTCCAAGATAGATCTCCGCTCTGGTTATCACCAGTTGAGAATCCGTGAGGAAGACATACCCAAAACTGATTTTACCAAACTCGATATGGTTTATACAATGTATTGTCATGTCGTTTGGACTGTCTAATGCTCCTGCTTTTATATTGAACCTTGATGAACAAAGTGTTATGGAGTACTTAGATAAGTTTGTGTGGTTTTCATTGATGATATCCTCATCTATTCCAGATCAAGGAGAGCACGGGCAAATCTTCGTATTGTGTAGAAACTTACAGAAGCATTAGTTCTATGCAAATTTTTAGCAAGTGTGAGTTTTGCTTCCGGAGGTGAAGTTTTTAGGGCTTATTGTCTCCGCAGGAGGAATTGCAGTGAACCTGACCAATTTAGAGTCAATTAGTAAGTAGAAGCAACCGCAGACAGTCATAGAGATCCGAAGTTTTCTAGGATTGGCTAGATATTACCGCAGGTTCATAGAGAATTTCTTTAGAATTGTAAAGCCTATGACTCTTTACTCTAAAAGGATGTGAAGTTTTCATGGACTCCGGAGTGTGAATAAAGCTTTCAGGAGTTGAAGAAGAGACTAGTATCTAGGCCCGTGTTGATCAAGCCAAATCCTAAGAAGGGTTTTCAAGTTTACTGTGATGCCTCTCGCTAGGGTTTGGGAAATATGTTGATGCAAGAAGGAAGGGTTATGGTGTATGCATTGCGCGTTAAGGCCCCATGAGAATAATTACCCTGCCCATGACTTGGAGTTAGCAGCTATTGTTTATGCATTAAAGATCTAGGAGCATTACCTCATTGGTAATCACAGTGAAGTCTACACGGATCACAAGAGTCTAAAGTATATCTTTACCCACCCAAATCTAAACATTCGACAACGGAGATCATTGGAGCTGATCAAGAACTATGATATTAGAATACATTATCACCCGGAAAAGCTAATGTGGTAGCCGATGCCCTTAGCCAGAAAAGTTACTGTAATACCTCGGGGCATCAATAATTATCCTCTGAATAATGTGAAGAATTTGAGCGGCTAAATTTGGAATTAGCTGCTCAAGGTTATATGGCAACTTTAGAGGCGCAGTCTACTCTAGTGGACCAAGTCAGAGAAGCCCAGAGCGATGACCCCGACATCCTGGAGATTAAGAAGAATATGAGAAAAAGGCAAAGCTAGTGGGTTTTTAGAAGATAAACAAGATACTGTGTGGTTCAGAGAACAAATCTACGTGCCTAATAACAAGGATTTACACACAATTAAATCACCTAAATTTTAGATAAAAATTCTGAAGGTGACACTCGTCACCTTTTCGTCCTCGTCCCACTCGCTGCACACGATGCGGCGCAAGAACTCCACGAACGTTGACCAGTGCTCCGGCAAGAACAAGTCGACGCCCATGCGGGATCAAGTCGGCGTCCTGCGTGCATGCAGAACATCTAGCCATGGCATCTCGTGGTCTCAGCTCGCTTCATCTACTAAATGGGGCAGATGACGTACGGTTTAAACCCAAAACCAACTGCGCGCCAGGCTTATTTGACCCCAAGGGATTACGGAATAAACCTTGCGCTAACTACAAATTTACAGCAATGTCATATATCTTTTTCCCAGAATTACCTTTCTACTACACATATTACACCTACTGCCAGATATAGTAGAACTACACCACATCCGTTGGATTTAATCCCATGGACGGCTCATATCAACTCAAGGATACTTAAAAAAAAACTCCAAAAACAGACTATTACCTATGTGATATCTTCTTGTGACCTGTTTTAGGGAATTGTCCGCCTTGCTCATCATCAGGTTAAGAAATCAGGTGAATTGGTATATATCAGATCCAGAATATTCTTAAACAGAGTAAATGTCCTCTAGTAGGCAATAGATTGGAAAAAAGTTCATCGAAGAACATTCATACAATCTAGTAAAAGAAAGTAATATCCCAGAATGTTGCTTTTGGATTCAAAGGAAGTAGAACGTGATTAAGCTCGCAGGTTAGATGCAGGCATTGCACTTACAAAAAAAAATCCAACTTGTAATAATGTTACTATAAATATTGTTGGTCGGCTATTCGATCGGTGCATAAGCAGGCCACCAATCACCATCATTTATCTTCCAAGCAGGAGTAGGATGTTCCTGAGCAAGCCTGGCTAAGATCTTGCTAAGATCAGCATGGACAGCCCTTGATCTAGCTTTGGGTTATCTGCAAGTAGCCAGGAAATCCATGGGATTACCCTAGCTTCTCTCCCTTTTTTTAAATACATTATAGACTGGGCCTACCCTTGGTATTACCAACAGCTTTGTTATTGAGCACCAACCATGCCTTTATACTTGGCTGCACATTCTCTGTCATATACCAAAGCAGCATTGTCGATCTTGATTAGTAGGCTCCAATGGTGTACTTGCCATCAGACGAATCTATATGCTTACAAAATTGATCAACTAAGGTGGTGTTCTTTGTAGCTTATTGAGTGGCTTAAATAAGTCGCACGTAAAATAAGAAATATTATTAGCGCATGATTAATTAAGTATTTACTATTAAAAACTTAAAAATGGATCTATTTACTTTTTTAGAGCTACTTTCATATAGAAAATTTTTACAAAAAATGCACCGTTTATCTTTTGGGAAGCGTGCGCGCGGGAAACGAAAAAAATAAGCCGAGGAAGTAGTGGCCCTAAGTGCAGTTTTCTCTTTTCTCGAGATACACTTAATATTGCAGCGACAAGGAATGTGTCGTTTCAACCCAAAGTTTCGTGTTTAATTCTTAACTCGTTCACAATTTCTTCTTAATTATTTGACAATCAAATTTTATTGTCCAGTATTTTTTCTAATTCACTTTTCTCTCATTAAGCCATATCACCTCAGTTGTTTCTAGGCTTTGGATCATTTATCTATAGTGCAAATTGTTCCTCTTCTCTTGTGAAGCCATATACTTCATCTCATCTACATCTATTTTTACCACATCACCTCAATTATTTTTAGCATTTGGACCAATAATCTATTGTTGTGTAAAGCACGTGAAGTTAAATTATCTAGCTAC
Organism: Oryza meyeriana var. granulata; assembly: GCA_003991445.1. Classification (NCBI taxonomy): domain Eukaryota; kingdom Viridiplantae; phylum Streptophyta; class Magnoliopsida; order Poales; family Poaceae; genus Oryza; species Oryza meyeriana. Next base: position 221,542 of record RYFJ01000699.1, read on the forward strand.
AAAGTAAATTCATTTTGTATTTTTCATACAATTTTCCTACAGCAATGTATGAGGTTTTATCTAAGTATAATATCTTTTTTATTACTCTCTTTTGTTTTTAAATAAAAGACACTGGAATTATTCATCCTCAAACTTTGACCTCTCGCATTTTTTTTTTTTTGCAAAAAAAGACTACTAATACTTAAAAATATACTATATTATCATATTATCAAAGTGTATTACATCTCAAACATAAGCATAGAACTTCCGTTCATCATGAGTTTAATCATTTGAAAGTAATTAGTGGTCAAAGTAAAAGTACAATAGTTAACATTGATGGTTATTTAAAAACGAAGGAATTATATGATAGACGTGTACATCCACACAAATTATACACAAAAAATTCGTGTCAAGTGAATATAATTCCAAGGTGGATCAAAGATAGACTGAGAATCAGCTAAATAAAAAGAAAAGGAAGCTCAAGGAGAGATTTTCTTTAGATAATAATGGGAAGTAAATACCCAGCCTTTTCTTCAAGAGAACAACCAATTATTAGGGCTTCTTCGGATTAGAGGGTTTTCACAGGATTTTTGGAGGAACACCGCGCACAGGAATTTTTCCCTTTCCTGCAGTTCAGATCGTGGAAATTGGTCGCAGGAAAACCAAACGAAAGTTTCCTCAGTCGTCAAATCCACCACATCGTTCATCAACACATCCTCTCCCAACAAGTCATCCTGCTATGACCTATGCATTTGCATCTAGAGTGAAGGTTGGTCCAAGCACGGGTTGTGCTAAAGTCACCACCTGAGCAGACCGTACCCAGAACCTGATAATGACAATCGAGAGTACTCCATATGTCGTTGTCGCCCGTCCAAAAAAGTTGAACTAGGTTTTCACCCGGAGAATCCTGCCGGGCGGGGAACACAGCGCCAAAAGATGTCATCGTTGCCGACCTAGAGAACACCGGGCTAGGCTTTCGCTGCAACTGCCTCTTCCAACCCGTCGTCGCCACCAAACCATCTCCACCAGCACGTAGACCCGCCGCGCCTGACAGCTGTAGTAGAAATGGGGTAGTGCATTGACCTTACTCAGTTTATTAGTGTCTTACATCCCTCCATCGGCCATCCCACCTCCTAGATGTGTTGCGATGGCTCGCCCGCCGGCACGCACCGCTTGCCGACCCATGCCTACTCGCCACCCATGCCACTGCTGCATCCGCCACCGCCATCTCCAATCAGATCTCCTCAATGGTGACCACGGCTAGAGGTGAGGCGGCCGAACAACCCCGGCGATAGATGCCACAACAGCCTCGAGGCACGCCACCGTCGCCTCAAACCGCTCCATAAGTGCTGCTCTGTACGGATGTACAGTATTGGTTGGTCCCGCCGCCACCGTGAGCAGGCTTATTGCTGCTTAACGGCGGTGGCGAGAGAACGCCTCCTTGGTCGCCGATCCAGAAAAAAACGGAGGTAGTTGGTGTCAAACTCGGCCGCATCAAGACAAATCAGGCGTGCCAGCTTCAAAAATAATTTTTAAAAAAGAGATATGAACATAAATGTTGCATGCTGTGCATGCCGGGGAGACATAGCGATGTCTATCTGGCAATATGATTAGACTAATACCTGCTCTGATGCAAGCACAACTACACAAAATAGATCCAAATTCAGTTTACTAAATCAGGCCCAAATACTATGGCATCTATCAACATCATCACAATTTCCATTCCAAGTATATTTCATGGGAGTAATTCTGATTTCTGATGGAAACTTCCAAAATCAAGAAGCCTGGTGGCCACAAAAGGTATCAAAGGAAGCCACCAAGAGACAAGTCAGGAATGGTTGGGTACTTTGGTTTCTTTCCTTAGGACTATGACATTCTATCAGACACATATAACAGATTTGACAGAATCTCACCTACTGGAACTGAACAACCTGTTGTGTCCATATATACTAGGCTAAACCTTAAACAATTATCTGTTTAGTGTTGTGAAATGTGTGATGTCATACTGTTCCATTTATGTGTAAGAAGTTGACATGTCTGAACATAGCCATGAATAGGCCAGGCTGTGGAATTTAACCCAAAGAAGTTTGATCCCTCCATAAAATATTCCCAACACAATGTCAGTCTGATCTGAAACATGTTGGTATCCTGCTTTATTAGCTGATACAGAGCATGCCTGTATAAGCAATGGTAATTATCGATGCATCCAACGATGGTTTTTAAATTACCTTCTATTCTTCCTTTTACAAACTTGTTTGGCATTTAGATAGTGAGATGCAACATTTCAGTGAAATGAATTTCTTCCTGGTGCTAATAAAGCACATTACGATATCATTTGTCCATGATAACCAAGAGGCCAAGACCAGGAGCTCCAGTTCACCTGCATATGTACAATTCTCCCACTTGTCCTTCTGCAAATTGCAACCCATGCATCAGTGGACCACAGTTTTGGACCTCTCTCTACTGATTATAAATGAACCTGTACTACTACTTCTAATAGCTCACATTCAATGGAGCATAGTCATGGATCAACTTATCAACCACCAAAGCAAATACATTCAGCTCAGATGTATGAAACAGCTAAAGAATTGTTCTTTTCTTTTGTTACATCTCAGCAGTGCTAAAGAATTGCAGATACAGACCAGCATGGCTTCGTCAGCGAATCTGACAAACAAGCTATATATATGACAACATCAGACACACACATATACGCTTACACACAAGTAATTCAGGTGAGAAATTTCCAAGAAAATGAACAGTCTCAGCTCCTGTTGCTGCTACCTAGGGATCTTACGAATGATCGTCGCCACCAGACTTGGAAAGCCCTCATCAGATTTGGGCATTCCCTGCCTTGTCCACTGAATGTCTCAAACCACTCCATGAACAGCACCTGCTGATGCTTCAAGGTGAGTGTCAGCAGTGCTTGCCCAATTCCATCCTCCAGGGTTGCCATGTTGAGGCCCTTTGGACACTTCCTGAGCCAGCCAAAATCAACCAGCAATGGCCTGAACCAGGCTTTGAAGAGGCCAAGCCGTGACGAGCCGGTGCAGTGGAGCTTTCCACTCCCCATGGAAATGAAAATTGTGGCTGAAATCCGGCTGAGCTCATAGCGTACCATCGGTGAAACACGTTGGTGCATGCTACTGAGTGTGTTCTGGTTGGCCCATAAGTCCACAAATTCCTCTCCCATCTGCCTGTCTATTAGAATCTGCAGCAACCAGTTGAGGTTCTCAACTTGCTTGCATATTCTCTCGTGTGGTCCTTTTCCAACTGAAATGGTTGTTTGGCCAGAAGGGCCCATATCAGAGGCTTCTCCAAATAATTCCACCAGACAGTTCAAGCAAGAATGGCAGATTGAGTAAATGCTTTTCATGTTCAGCTCTTTATCACTCTTTATGTAGATAGAGGCCCTTGATAAGATACCGTCGGCAAGAGTCCGCAAGTCCTTCCGAGCATTATTGTTGGTCCCCTTTGTGATGGAATCCATGAGTTCAACAACCAGTTCTGCAGATGAGTTGGGTTTTTGTGGCTGTAACCTTGCAAGCAAATCTTGACAAACCGCTTTGTTGCAAGGATACTGCGATAGCAAACTCTTGATCTTCTCCTCTTCGGGCTCATTCCATGGGACAGCCTCAAGATAGTTTAGACAGTTGGTAACTCCTCTGTCAAACATAAGGGAGAAGGATACCTGAGAAATTTGATTAGGCATTAAGTGAAAAATGTTAAGAATATGTTTAAATCCAATTCACATTCTGATATGTATGTTACAGTACATATAAGTGATTTAAAATAATGAAATGAACTTCTCTCCACAGATGTTCAGTAATGCTACCTAGATGAAATTTATGTGTTACTAATCCTTTGAAAAAGAGTAAAAGATAGGAAAATATTTCGAAAGTACATCTATGAACAGCACTTTTGGTGTTGCGAGCCAACATGTGACTTTTGGACCTCAGTTCCCAGTTCCCACAAAATAAAATGCAGGAGCTCAATCTTTACAGTGCAAGCCTTAATGAATTAACAATCCTATCACACATAATGTAAAGATCCCCAGCATGAGGTAGACAAGCTCCTTTAATTTTCACAGAAGCATGGAATCTTGCACTTTCTAAGAGCAGCTCCTAATAGGGCAATGATACCATGATTGCAGAACAGTATTTGCGATCATCATGTCTTTACCAGGTGCAACCATGAAACATAAAAAGGAAGTGGGTCTACTATTGTCATCAAAATACTGCAACAGATGTTACATTCATCATAACGAATCCAAACAAGTGAGCCAACTCATGGCACTGTGATTGAATAAAATAAATGCTGATTTTCATAAATAATTCAAGACAAGGTGATATATATGATACTGGTTGTACGATCAAATTGCTGCCTTGGCGTGCAGCTATTGCAATCATTGCAGAACAGCAACTTATTCCATTGCCTGGCTCTTTAAAAGAGGAAGACGATGGGAGCTCAATTGATTAGAGCACAGCAAGCAAATAAATTTAGTCTAAGAAATGTAGATCAACACCAATATAGGAATTCAAGAATTTCCTAGTGTGATCAGCAATATGACAATGTATTTCATGAGTTGGCCTAAATTATGTTTATAACTAAGTTTATCAACTTGATGAATTAACCTCTTGCAAACACCAGAAGCTGTTTCTTTCTCAATTGCGTAACAATTTATACTTCTTTCCACGTTACGCTCCCAAGAGAAGTCTCAAGGATGGTGTCGCAATGCCTCAACCCGGAACCATATACTCTTTCTACCAGTTCAAGCACCAACAACGAATTAACCAGCTAAGGAACAGAATTCATAGCCAGCTAAGGAACAGACTTCATAGCTGATAGCTGAGAGCATTTCTCGCAGCAGCATTAATTTCTTTTTAATAAAAACATTAATTCACAATAGCTCATATACGGTTCCACGGTTTCAATTTCTTAAGAGGTGCCCATCAAGAGTTAATTTTTATATCATGATACTAATGGTGCATCTATCATAAATGCGTAATGTAGACATATGAAAATATAGAAAATAGAATACATTGAAACAACAGCAGATATACAACATATAACAACTCAGAAAAACCCTAAAATCTGATGGGTTTGAGTGAATTAATGAATTCATATAACATAGGTATGTTTAAATATGAATTAAAATGAGTAATAGCACAATCTAAAGGTTGGCAATTATTGTAAAACAAACACAATATTGAGTCTATCAGTAAGTGCCAAACATGCAAGAACATTATGGATTTTCTAACAAAAAATATTTAAATTAACAGCATGTAAGGAAATATATCAAACAAAAGCAGAAATAACATGAAAAGAAAACTGAAACAGAGGAAACAGATATACTCAAGAAATTTAAATATAAAGTGCAAAAATAGAAAATACAGGAAATGAAGGACATAAAAACGAAAGCTTTAATTTATATAAAATTGAAGATGCGGAGACTTGAGAGAGAAAAGTTGACTCGACTCCAAAAACTAGAACAAAGTATGAAGTTTTACGATGCTGTGATTTCTTCATTACTGTAAACAATGTACTAAACTTTTGTCCTGTTTTTTGTCATAGTTCTGTTCCCTTTTCGTATTTGTGTTACCATCTGTCACATGGCTTGTGATGCTAGGATATTTAACCAATTAACCCAATAAATCAACAAAACCAGTAGAGATTTCGAAAACTCAATGAACTGTTGAAGGAAAAAAAGGCAATAAGGAACACCCATTATTCTGAACCACATAGCTCGACAACCAAATTAAATACCATCAATATTGAGTGGAACAGAAGAAACCGCTATTGTGATGAACATCCAAGAAACAGGAAGTCCTGCCTATTTGACCACCAACAACCAAACCTCAACTCCTCAGCTACCTGCTGTCTACCTCAGGAACAGTGTTCACAATTCTTGACCCAAGGAAAAAAATGTCAAGCTTTCCAATGCTTGATCAATTCATGATCAGAACTTACATGCAATCCTCAAAAATGGTGCATAATTTGGAGACGCAGAGCAGAGAAGAATCGGAGAGCTCACCTCGAGCACGCCAATGGCGCGGGCGACGCCGCCGCGAGAGAGACGCCTCATCGCCGCGGCCTCGTCGACGTCTTCCATCATCATCTCCACCGCCTCCCTGATCGCCTCCACCTCCACCTTCCCTTCCACCGCCACCTCGCCGCCGCCTCCTCCCCCAAGAATCTTCCCCACCACCTTGCTCTCCCTCCGCACCCTCTCCACCTCTGCCACCTCCAGAATCACGCCCTTGGACACCAGCCTGATCCTCAGCGTCCCCACCGCCTGCGCCGGCGGTCGCGGCCGCGGCGGCGGCGGCGGAGGCAGGGGAGGCGGCGGGCACTCGGAGACAGACGACAGCCGCGCGGAAGAAGACGCCGACGCCGACGCAGACGCCGCCGCGGTGGCGCCACAGGCCTGGTCATCGATGGGCGAGACGCGGCCGGGCGAGCGCATGCGGCGGGAGAGCGGCGGCGCGGCGTGCTTGTTGTGCCTAGGAGGAGGGAGTGGGCTCCGGTGGACGGCGGAGAGCGGGTCGAGGGCGAAGGAGCAGCACCAGGGCTGCCGGGAAGGGGGTGGAGGACGGCGTCGGCTACGGCGGCGGTGGTGCGCCGCCGCCACCGCCGGCGACGACGCGCCGCCGGTGGCCGGCATTGTGGCTGGCGTGTGGGAGGAGGACTGCGAAAGCGAGGGAGAGAAGGAAGGAGAGCATGTTATGTATAGGTGTGAGTTGTTGTTTGTATGGGTGGTTTGTGTGGGCATATTTGCTATGTTGCACCGGCAAGTGCACACCAAATTTGCTACCCCAATATAATGCAAGTTATTGAATTGTGTTAGTAGCTAGCGCTCTCTCTGTTTGAAAATATAACGCGTTCGAGTTTTTTACAAAGTAAATACTTAAAAATTTTATGTAAACTAAAAATATATGTGTTTAGTATCATACATGTAGTATTACTATATTCGTATTTAAAAATATTTTTATATGATATTAATTTTGTAGATGTTGATGATATATTTCAAGAGAAACTAACAATTAAAGTATAATGTAGAAGACCACGTAGAAATCTAATACGTCTTATATTTTTAAACGGAGAGAGTAATAATATTATTTTTGTCTTGTGATTGCAATTTATAGCACACTGGAGTGGCAAGTCGTATGTTACAAGGGAATCTATGTGGCATAGATCAATGTGTTCTTGTTAATGTTAACTTTATTTGTGGTTGTTGATCCTGCAAGCGAAGTAACTCCCTTCTATTAGTTCAATTAACTGAGCAAACAGTTACGTTGTTAATGTCGCTATCTTGTTAGATGGATATCGTTTATATATGTTGTATGAAGTGATACTTATGAGGATTGACATAGGTACCATCGAAAGCAAGGTTAATAGGTCTTGAGATAAGATCTATGTTGACTGAATCTCATGTCTTGTCTTGATGTATTCTCCATCGGTATCTTCTAAAAAGAGATACACTTGATGTAAATATGACATCGTTTTAGTAGACACTTGTCATGAAAAATACTTAATGATTATCTAAACAGAATACGCATTTTCTTAAAAGATAACCTGGATGTATAACTTCGATAATAGTAATTTTAATGATATATGTGCTAGGATATACATATACAATTTTTTGATTGACTATTCCTATATAGTAAATTTAGTGATCATTGGCACTAATCAACTTGAACCGTGGATATCTCTACTACCGTAAAAACCGAGTAATCCTCCTCCTCCTCACCAACTATCATAAAAAAAAACATCCTCTCTAAAAAACGATCTCACCAAAAAAACCCAAACTACCTTTAAAAAACCCCATTGTAACGTACTGACATGGTACTAGTTAGTCAAAAGGCATAGATGCATCTAACAGACACAACCACCATTTTTGTTATAACATCTTTTATGAAAAGCAATATTTTGATGTAACCAATTCACATGATTGCGCTATAAGAACTTAGTTACTAAGTGCCATCATTATTATCTATCTAAATTAGCATTTTTAGCATTAAGACTAATAGTAACATATTGTGATTGTTGTTCAGTCTACACATTGGTATACAACTATACAAGAGTTTTTCTTACAAATTAATACACTGTCATAGAGTGAGACAGACAACGAACTATATAAGAAATTCACAAGGACACTATAAAGACGCAAACAACAAACTATACGCAAACAACAAATTATACGAGAAATTTACGGTGACACTAGAAAAGCGCATATAACAATGAAGCACAATGGTGGAGATGGACGGGTGAGTGGAGCATTTTGTGTTCGGTGGCGCCCTATGCTAATAAATAAGGCTACAGGAAAAGCGGGAAGCAAAGTTGCCGTTGCAGCTTTTGGGGGCAACGGCATGATTTCCTCTCCATCACCACCTTACCTCTTTTCCTTGGGCAAAAGCTCTTCCTTTCTTGCCTACTAATCCATCTGCTAATTTGACCTCCTTCGTCTAATCATGCGTCGTCAATGCACTTACGCTAGCATTACGGAAGTTCGTCCAAAACTCCAAACCACCCAGATAGGAGTATAAAATTAGATCAACTACTACCGCTGTTCTAGAAAAAACTTCATTTCTAGGTATAAAATAAAGTGTTTTTTCGACGAAGGAAATACTATACAGTGTAAAAAGACGTTGCATCCGTCCATAGGGAGAGACGCATTTACTACTAAGGATGATATATTTACCCACGACCATATACTCATCGTCACAGGGTTACTTAGTGACCTAGAGTGCTAGTTAGCGCTTTAGGTATATAAAAAAAAGGCTCAGTTAGTCTCTTCATGGGGAAGTTAGTTACTTCACATGACATCTAAATTAATAACCTAATACCTTTATTTTAAAATATAACTACTTGTAAGTATTTTAGAAAAATTAAAGATCAAAGTAAAATATTTAAAATACTCTTACTGATAGATGGTGGGGTGATGCGAATTAAGAATAGTATAGGTAGGATACAGGTCTCTATAATTGGTGAGATAATATGATCTACTAAAATAGCATAGAAAGTAATAAGATAAAATATATATTTTACATGTTTTAGATAGTTATATTTGTGATAAAATTTAAACCTATATTTTGAGGGAGTAGCTAGCTAGGTGATTAACCAAAGGGGCCATATGAAATAAAACCAAGTGCCAGGCCTTAATGCAAGCCAAAGCCTCCTGTTTTAGGACCCCGTGACACAGAGCCACCGCAATCGCCGGCGTTACGCCGGCGAGTAACAGGACTCGCCGGCCTAATCCGGCAGGTTAATTATTACCTACTTGGTTAACTATCACCTAAACTAATCGCACATGACCATGATTAATCAGCTAGCTAGCTAACCATCACATCATCATCGTGCGGCTCCCTGTGCTTGTGTTACCAAACGTTTCATTCCAAAATAATAATGCCACGCGCACAGCTAAGTTCGTACCCAACCCCAACCTCCATGCATCCTCTGATTGGTCAACAAACCTTGTGGCCATCAAGGAGGAGGATTAATTAGTCTAATCACACGTTGCGGCCGACCAAACAGTGGTTAGCCACCTGCAATTAAGCGTTTTAATTTGGTTGGTCATGGGAGAACTATTCTTAATTAAGGAATGTTGTTAGGGAGATTGGCTGGCTAGCTGGTTTTGGCAGTGGCAATCACTCTGCTGTTGTAGTGTGACCACCTCTTTCTACCTTGTTTAGTACTATTATCTACCAGATAAGTTACTATTTCTGATGGCTCAAAATGAATGTATGTATACTAGGTACTATAATCTTATCTTGGTTGTTGAGAACATTAATTTGTTTTCATGGTATGTGGAGAGGGTGACCGAAGCTCTGCTCCACTAGTACTGACCATGGTTTATATAATGACACATGCAGTTAAACTGTGAAGCTCCTTTGGTATAAAGAAATCTTTAAGACATTCCAAAAGAGTAAAAAATGTGGGTTTTTTTTTCACCACTGGTGTACGGTTTAAAATGGAGAAATGGGACAAAGAATCCTTTTGGGAAATTTTCCTCTGCCTTCCGCTTTCATATACTATTGAAGTGCATCAATTTAGCATGAAATCCTATACGAAATTGGGAAAAAATGCATACCAAATAAACAACCTAGTTTCTGCAAGAACCAATGGGTTAGATCTACAAAATTCAAACAAACATTAGGAAATGAGACGTGAACATATGCTCTCGTAGTACCTCCTCCATTAATATTGCTCCAACACCTCAAAGCTTCCATTGGCTATACCTAGCTAGCTGCTTTAGCAACAAGAACTGTTTGATCTTAATTAAGAGGTAGGTGGATTATGGGTGACATATAGTAGCGTTGCGGTTGAAGGAGATGTTTTCCATGGACGATATTAAGGCTGGAATACCCAAACAGCAGTGCGTCTTGTTTCTGAATTAAAGCAGGGGAGATATGAGATATCCTTGTCTATAAGGAACCTTTTACTAAAACGGTCTTTTGTGTAATCCGCTTTCTGTTTCTGGCTTCCTGCCTTTCTTGCTGTCTTTCCGTCATTTTACCTTCGTTTATCAATATAAACATTTCTTATGATGATAGTTGTTATAAATACTTATATTATTAGATGAAAGTAGTATCTAAAAGTATGTTTATCAAAAGTGTGTTTTTCATTCAACGAATCATCATCGACCACAACAGCAGCCAGAGTGAATGTAAGAGTCAGAGATGCAGATTGACTATGCTTGAGATGACACAAAGAAGAGGTATAACTATATACTCCTTCCGTTTAATATTGTAAAAAGTGTGATCAAATTTATAAGGAAAACGTATTGACATCTACAGCACTAAATTGGTTTTATTAAATTCATCGTTGAATATATTTTGATAGTATTTGTTTAATGTTAAAAATGTTACGTTTTACTATAAACTTGATCAAACTTCTTTAAGTTTATCTTAAAAAAAAAGTCAAAATACAAGATAATACAGAGAGAGTTAAACATGAGCAACTTTTATAGCCGGATACATCGCTGATGTAGATATTGGAAGTTTTTTGGCAAAACTTTAGAGAATGGATTCATAATTACATTATCGAAAAAAATATAAACAACTTTGGTTTTGACTAAATTCCAGCAACTCCCTACATGTTTCAATCAAAACTACAGTCACAGCGGCCACAAGAGGAATGCCTTCTCCATTGCATGCTGAAAATGCATGCAAGCTGCCCATTCTGAAGCTTTGCAGCCGAAATGTTCCATGGTGGGCTGTAATTAAGATTGACTAGAAAAAAGCGTGTCTATTGCCGCGCCGGTTAGTTTCTTGATTTAAAGGCTTATTACTGTGCTAGACATACTGTTTAACTTTGAGAAATGGCTAAGATGATATTAGCGGGAAAAGAAAAGCTCGTTTTTTCTAAAAAAATATTAATGTGTCTTGGATTACTGATTTCTATCCATCATTTTACAATTTCGAAATATTTTACTGGTTTAATTTATCCAAATATTTTGAACCATCCTAACAAAATTCTTGCTACTACTTTCTTCTGTACATCTAGTTTCCCTATGTATTGTTTTCATTTTTAGATAATTTAGATATTTGTTGGATTTTTTATTGACCTGTAGTATGGTGTATTATCCAAAGATTTTTCAATGGTCATAGCGAAATCCTTGCTACTACTACTTTTTTTTTTTGCATTGAAACATAGGATGTAAAAATGATGAAGTTACTTGCTTTGATTCTGATTTAACATGTAGGAGACTTTTATTATGTAATGCTAAAGATCCTCTTTTTTTCCTCTTCTCTCTCTTGCCTTTTTATTTATTTAATCTATTTCTACTCCAGTATTTATTTCTCTCATATGTTTGCTCTGTGCGTGCATGCCTCAGTCCTCGAGTCGATGGCTGCTACGAGTCCACATGCGCATGTAGCGGGCCTCTTAACTAGAATCCACCTTAAATTAGCAGCATTTCTTTCATCTTAAAATATAAAAACCTAAATACTTATTTACTATTTGGGTTTTTAATATTTTAAAACGGAGAAAATAGTAGATTTTGCAGGTACTTCATATAAAACAGGTTCAGGAAAAAAAATGGTAAAGAAATGCTCGCCCTGTACTCGTGTGGGCTAGTGCAGATTGCTGGGCTTTCTAATGGGCTTTTAGGTTGGTCATATATATAAGCTGTGGACTAATGGACTTTCTGTCCTTCGTGATTTGGTCATTAGCTCCACTGTCTAAAATAAATTGCATTTCTGAAGCCTTTAGGGAGCAAGCCGTCTGTGACAGGGACATGCACTCTATACCCTATCGAAGTAAGAATTTCTCCTTTTAATTAATAAAGCAGCAAGGCCCTGCATTGAAGGGCGTGGAAGTCTCTCTCATTGAACAGAGAGAGAGAGAGAGAGAGGGGCAACTTGACGTACATTTCACCCTATATTTTACATTTAGAGCCTCTAAATATTTGAGAATCACATTTAGGTCCTCGTGGCATAGCAGCTTACTGCGAAGCTACTGGTCACGCGCGCGTTGGCCGAGATGCTGCCTCACGTGCACAGTAAAAAATTAAAAATTAAAAAAATTGAGTAAACTTTATAGCACTAATTTGAAACTTTCATCTTTAATTTTGAAACTTTCAATTTAATTTTTGAAACTTTTAACTCAAATTTAAAAACTATCAACTAAGAATTTTAAAAAAAATGTACTCAAATTTTGAAATTTTCAACCCAAAATTTGAAACTTTTAATTAGGTTTTCAAAACTTTCAACTAAAACCTAAAAACTTTTAACTCTGCTTATTTATGTATTATTTTATAATTAAAAATTATTAAATACTAATGATGATGAATAGAAAGGCCATTAGCACTTAATAGTGTACTGTCGGCTGTACGGCCGCAGCATGTGCGGGTTGGCCAACCCCCGCGCTCGTGTGCCAGCCATACCCACGGATTACCGGGTAGCTTGTTGTCTTCGAAGGTAATATTTTGGTACCGGCGTACTGTTACGAGATTTAATTCATATAGACAATATTCTAAAGAATCTAAATTTAAATGCTGACTAAATTTCACAGAACCTCAGGTTTTATGGTTCAAGTTGTAGAAAACCATAAAGATTTTGGTACTATAGACATAAGGTTTCACAAAATCACACCATTAATCAATTTGATTTAACAGTATAGCAAAATAGAAAAAATAAACTCAGATGGCTACAACTTTTATACGATGGACTATAGAACTCATAAATCTCACATATAAATTTATAATTCATGTGTATGGTAGATCAAAGAAAAAATGATTAACTATGTGGTTTTATAAAATTATAAGACCATAATACCTAGGGTTATGTGCAACATACCAAACCCTTGTGATTTTATGTAACTTAAACTATAATACCCGGATGAAATTTAGTTACTCTTAAATGTTTGTATTTTCGTTGTGATATACTCCTCTGTCCTATAATAATAGGACTTTTCTATTTTTTGAGAAAATTAAGGTTGGGGTGAGAAGTGGTTGTGATTGGTTAAGATGGAGAGGTATATGAAAAAAATTAATAAAAAGATGGTTGTGATTGGTTGATAGGTAGAGAAGTAGTAGTATTTTGTAACAAATTCAAATACTTAAAGTAGTAGTATTATGGGACGGAGGGAGTACATAGTTATTAGCCTGAGTATTTAGGCCCAATTCAAACAAGTGGTTACTCAAGTTTAGGCTCAAGTTTAGGCCAATACCAAAATGGGCTGAATGGATCGAAATAGCTAGTATTGTGGTCGGAATGGTACACCGTTTTAGAATTTTTTTTATTTTTATATTTATTTAATAAAATATTTACAAAACTATACATTTATTTCAAACATTTATAAAAATATACTCCCGCTGCTCTCTAGGAGGGCGATTTTTATAAATCGCCCTTCCAGAGGACGATTTAATGACGTGGCTGACGGCCATTCGCCGCCTGGCTAACGGCCGTCAGCCAATTTGCAGGCGGCCCCCCGGCTACCTAAAAACCGCCCTCTCAGGTATTTAGGTAGCCGGGGGGCCGGCGGGGGTAGGCGCGGGCGGGTGCGGGCACGGGTGAGGGCGAGGGCGAGGGGCGCGGGGGTGGGGGCGGGGGCGCAGGCGAGGGGTGAGGGCGCGGGCGCGGGCCAGGCGAGGAGGCGATGGCAAGGGCGAGGCGCAGGGGCGGGCGAGGGCGCCGGCGCGGGCTCAGGCGAGGGGCGCGGGCAATGCAAGGGGCGTGGGTGAGGGCGAGGGGCGCGGGCAAGGGGGCCGCCTGTAAAATGTTTGGCCCCCGGGATTTTTGCAGGCGGCCCCTTGCCGCCCTCTCCAAGGGCGGTTTTTAGGTAGCCCGGGGCTGCCTGCAAATTGGCTGACACGTCATTGAATCGTCCTCTGGAAGGGTGATTTATAAAAATCGCCCTCCCAAAGAGCGGCGGGAGTATATTTTTGTAAATGTTTGAAATGAAGGTATAGTTTTGTAAATATTTTATTAAATAAATATAAAAATAAAAAAAATTCCACCGTTTTAAGTGACGGAATGACACATATCAGCCATTTTTGACCGATACCAAAATGGAATCGAGAAGCTTCACGACCACTACTAGCTCCTTGTACTACTCTCCATAGCACGCTGATTGTATCAATTACCGTAACTACTCAATGTTTATTAGTTTGGACTTTGGAGTGAGCTGAAAGGCTAATCCTTTTAAGATGAACATGAAAAAGTTGAAAAATCAATGCAGGCCAACTAGAAATCCACAGCACCGGGCAATTTTGCAGGTCAGATCATACGTGTCAAATATAATACTCCTAATAATAAAGAATAAATTGGCTGGAATAACTACAGTACTAGCCATAGATATTTTTTTGGTTATTAGCATCGGATAATTACCTTTCGGTGTTAGATTATTCATACAAATAATAACAATCACCATGCATGTAAAAATGAAAACAATCAAACAAACTATGTTTCAAGAAGGTGTGTACACATGGCTCAGGCAGAAGAAAAGAACGCGAAATATCTGATTTGTCTTTTTTTATACCCGTCCAAAGGCAAAGGATTCGAATCCATGCCGCCAATCCTCTGTCGAACACGTATTATGGTCGGAATTAATGTGCGGCATATCCAGCACGGAGTACGTTTTCGGAGGATCAAGACGTACGAGCTGTACATATACTGGGTTGACCTCAGTTTGAGGCTAACCATTTTTTGGAGTAATCTTGCAAATCCCTCCTTAACTGATAGAATTTCTATTGAAACCTCACTCACATGTTACATAGTATTTGTGGTTATTAGGATTTAAATCCGAGTAGAATCAACCACCCACCATTGCATCACTGATGCTTCGCCCATTTAACAATTTTTCTACTTGCATTCAAAATGTATATATGGTCCCTAAAATTAATACACGTTGAGCCAATAATTTCTACCTTAATCTATATATTTATAAAACACAACGAAATTAACATATGATACTATGTGTGCGAACATCACCTGACAAATCTGCCTGTTATATTTTTTTTCTTACATTTCCAGATAAAATTTCTAAAAAAGTTCTTGATGCTAAGAGTTTTGAAATTCTGATTTCACACGTGACCAAAACGAGGTGTATTTGTGACACGGTAAGATTGTCGTGTTTTCTCTTGGTTTTCAACTATCTGGTCAATCAATGCCATGTTAATTACTATATTGCATACGAAATTTCAAAATGGAACCCAACCACACATGACCAAACACAGAGACAAATTAACAGACCAATATATACTAGTACATTCGGAGAGTGTGATCGATTTGATTATGTTATTAGGGATAGTTTGAAGATGAGAAAAGAGAAAGAAGATCAAAAAATAAGATAAGCTATTAGCGCACGATTAATTAAGTATTAATTATTTTAAATTTAAAAAATAAATTAATATGATTTATTAAAGTAACCTTTATATAGAAAATTTTTAAAAAACACGCCATTTAACAGTTTAGAAAACGTACTAACAGAAAATGAGAAATTTTTTTTTCCTAACGAGCTGATTCGAACGCAGCCGGCAAAGCAAGACAACAGATGGCTTCATCTCTGCTTCAGCTTTTCACAAAACTAACGTACGGTAGGGCCATCCATCACGCATAACTAACAACATGTACAATTAACAATACGGTGAACGCCTCGCTGGCTCATACACCAATCATTGCATAATAATCACGGAGTTCTCTCCAAATCCGAGGTTATCATCGAGCATCCCTTGAGCTAGCTCGTCGTTAATTTGCATTTCCTCTACCTAAACTGCTGAGCAAAATCGAATTGAGACGATAGTTGAGAGACCAAAAATATAAAAAAATACGAAGAATACGTAGCAGTGACCCAGGCCAGGGCGATTCCAACAGGAGGGTAAGGTGGGCTCAAGCCCCCCGGCCATGACAAGCCAACCAATATAGATCCTTTATTAGTTCTAAACATACGTTCTTGCTAGATAGAAGAAAAGTTTAGACAATCAAAGGATAGTTTTTTTCTAGTTTTTAATAGTCACTTGTAATATGTTTATGTATGTTTTTTATATTTATCTTGTATTTAGTCCGATTATATTGCATGTTTTATTTTATTGACACCTCTAAAATTTTATCCTGTCTTCGCCACAGTTTAGACATGCCCATGCGTTGCATGCATGGCCCTACTCGATCTTAATTTACAACTCCATTGGCAGTGGAATTGAAGGACATGGCCGAAACTAGTTAGCTCGAGCTAGCTCCCAAATGAGTCCCAATCATGTAGAATAATATACACCGTTAGTTATGCGTCAAGGCCACCTGTGCAACTAATCATGGAGCCAGGGAACGTAACGGCCTGTACGTACGGGCATGCATCAGGTTGTTGTTGAGCTCTGTCGATCGCCAGCGTCGCCTGTGCGTGCATGCATGGCGTCCACCGGATTAATTAACCTGCTAATTCAGTAGCCATCAGTCAGTTCTTAATCTAATGGATGTACTCAGCTTTTAATTTTTCCCTCGCATAATTCATCTTAGACTAGTCACATTCGTTTTTAATTTCTATTTTTTAATAAATGACTCCGTCGATTTTTGTCGCATCCGTCTTATTTAAAAAATTAGTATAAATATTTAAAAATATAAGTCACGTTTAAAGTTTATTTAATGACGAACCAAGTCACAACAAAATAAACTGTACTTAATTAATTTTATTAATAAAACAAATAATTAAACACCAGACTAAAAGTTAACAACGGTATCTATTTAAAAATAAAGGAAGAACTCGGTAAGATGAGACGAAACTGGAGATAGCAATCAGACAAGAGTTACTCTAAGACAGTGTTCAGCACGGCTTCTACGCCGGGCTTAGCAGTCGCATCTAAAATAAGATAGCTTATTAGCGTATGATTAATTAACTATTAATCATTACAAACTTTAAAGAGAATTTATTTGATTTCTTAAGGAAACTTCTATACAGAAAGATTATGAAAAAAAATCATTTAGCAGTTTAATATACGTGCTCATAATAAAATTGCCCATAAGGTAAAAGGAACGGGAATTTTTTTATTTTTATATTTATTTAATAAAATATTTACAAAACTATATTTTTATTTAAAAAATTTATAAAAATATACTCCCAACGCCCTCTGGAAGGGCGTTTTTTATGAAATTGACCTTCCAGAGGGCGATTTGATAACGTGGCTGACGACCGTTGGCCGAATGGCCCATGGCCATCAGCCATTTTGCAGACGGCCCCCCGGCCTCCCAAAAACCGTCCTCTCAGAGGGCGGCAGGAGGGTCGCCTGCAAAACTCCAGCCGAGGAGAGGGCGGTTTTTAGGGGGCCGGAGGCCCAGCCATTTTGCAGGCGGCCCCCTTGCCGCCCGCTGGAAGGACGGTTTTTAGCTCCCTTGGTATAAAACCCCCTCCCAGACTCCAAAAATATCATAAAATTTACACAAATCACAGGAAAAAAAAGAGAGAGAGCTGAGAGTGAAGGAGAACGGAAGCGCCGAAGCCCTGCCGGTTTACGGATTCATCTGCAGGTAATATTTGATGTCTCTTTGTAATTTCTATTTATATTCATCAAATGATGTAGTATGTGTAGTATTAGACCAATTTTTTCACAGATAAATAAATGTTAGGTTTGTTTCACAGAGTGTAGATCTATTGTAGTTGAACATAACGACTAAGGACATTGATAGAGCGCATGAGAGAAGTTAGGTTTTTTTACTAGATGAGTAGCACTAGTTTGAGAAACGCTAGGGAGATAAAAATATGGACGATGACATTTTATTTTTTATAGTCATGTGTAGTATACCCTAGGTATGTAGTTGTATAAGATATTTTTGGCCCAGCGAGTTATAACTTGCGTTTATTTGGTTATAATGTAAGTTGCTATGGATGCATCTGGTATGTTCAATCATTTACGATCTCCGATTGACGAGCCTCTGCCGATGTGTTGGTGTGGAGATAATTACAAAGTTGCAATAAGTGAGAAGGATTACACATACCGGCAAAGGTATTGGATGTGTGCTAATTACGCCTACTCCCCGGAGAAGCCGAAACCACAAGGGAAGAAGGGGAAGGCGAAGAAACCAGTGGAGATAATACGAATTATTTTGTAGTACAAAATATTTGAACCTTTAAGCTAACAAGTTTGTATATGTCAAGGCATCGAAGCCTCCTGTTTTGCCTTCTGTTTTACCCTCCAAGCTTTAGTATACCTAATTGTGTATTTGAATTTCTCTTCAATATGTCTAACAATTGACCTTGGTTCGTACCCTAGATTGTTGACAATATGGAAGTACATCTCTGTCGCAACAAATGCAGATGCCATGTTTCTGTGATATTTTTCAACACCAGGTAAGTAACATGAATGCTCAGTCACGATTGAAACTTTCTAATAATCTTTCTATTTATCCTTAAATGCGTGCACCCGCCATGGACACCCATCTTTCATGCACTTCACTTCAACACCGATTTGCTTGATTTCACGACCGAGAACTCCCTCTGAAGTGACACTGCCCATTGTTTTACTGTCTCCTTTAAATTCTCTACATATGCATACTTAGCCCCCTAGATGACCTCATTCTCCTTATACTCCCATGGCACATGATGTCGCTCGGAGATAGCAAGCCCAGAGAAGTCATCGTTGCTCCATTCTGCAGGCATCACGGTATCCTCATCAGACGAATCATTATGCTCTGCTTGTTCGTTTTGAGAATCTTCTCTATCTATTTCTTCGACGATGGTGTTGATTTGTTCTCCCTTATCTGCTACACTTTTGGCTGTCTATCTCCTTCATTCTCTCCTTCATTTTCTTCCATTGTTTTGTTATCACCTCCCGCCGTACTTGGACCCTCATCATCTTGCACGGGCATTGCACCAGCGGTATTATCTTTCTCATACATCGACACAAGTATGCCCAGTGGCCAACCACGTTGGAATGCATTCTTCATATACCATCTCTAAGTGGCAGTGTAATCCACCGGCATCAGTTTCCAAAAAAAACCTTCAGCTGCACGACTGACTACTACATACAAGGTTATTGCGCTGAGCTCAGGGTCCAGTCGAAACCCTCGCATCAACCAGTTATACACTAACCCAAAACTTCTCTCAGCTGGCCTATCAATCCTCTTAGCCGTTGAACTAAAATCCGACAGATCTACCCCTTTTGGACCATATCTAACATTTCTTTGTCCGTGAAATAACTGAAATATCACCTTATTTGACATTTCTGTTGATAAAAAAATACAGTTAAACTAGGTACCAATATTCTCCTCAGATCTCTACAAAAATTAAGTTATCTAACAGATTAACTAAAAACTTACAGATTTACGAGTAACAACTTATTTTCATATAGTACTATATATGTAACCAGTACAATACTATATCAATTCTTTCATATAAATAGAAATTACAAAGAAACAATAGATTTTACCTGCAGACAAATCAGCAAACTGACATAGCTTCGCTGTTTTCGTTCAGCCTCGCTCTCAGCTTTCTCTTCTTTTTTTTTTTGCGATTTCAGTGAATTTTATGATATTTTTGGAGTCTGGAAGAGGGTTTTATACTGGGGGAGTTAAAAACAGCCCTTCTAGCGGGTGGCAAGGGGGCTACTTGCAAAATAGCCGGCCCGTGGGTCGGCCATTTGCAGGCGGCTCCCCCGGCCTAGCAAAAACCGCCGGGGGGCCGTCCGGCCAACAGCCGTCAGTCACGTCATCAAATCGCTTTTTGGAAGGGCGATTTCATAAAAAACGCCCTCCCAGAGGGCATTAGGAGTATATTTTTGTAAATTTTTGAAATGAAAATATAGTTTTGTAAATATTTTATTAAATAAATATAAAAATAAAAAAATTCAAAGGAACGGTGCCTTAAGGCCCTGTTCGCAACTGCTTAAGTGAGTTGGCTTATTGCCTCGTTTTTCGCGCGCACGCTTCCCAAAACGATCAACGGTGCGTTTTTTGTAAAAATTTTCTATATGAAAGTAGCTCTAAAAAAGCAAATAGATCAATTTTTCAACTTTTTAATAGTAAATCCTTAATTAATCATGCGCTAATAACGTTTCTCGTTTTACGTGCGACTTATTTAAGCCACCCAATAAACACTTAAGAACACACCCAAGTCTATGAACGTAGGCGGGCGTTAGTGTTGGGAAGTTGGGAGGAGATCGGACGTGTAGGTAGGCATTTGATTATTGGTGGCCGGCGTCGTACGTGGAGGGTCTCCCGTCCACAACCACAACCTAATAAGCCTTGGCTAGGCGTACTGCCATCCTGTTGCTTGCATGTCCATGCGTACCGCCCAGCGTACGTACGTGACGTACCTACCTGCACGACGGTTTAAAACTAACTAGCGTAGATTGTACTTATCATGCACTCAAGTAGGTTGTATAGGGTCCCTCCATTTCACACCGTAAGATATTTTAATTTTTTTAGTCAAATTTATTTATATTGGACTAAAATTATAGAAAAGTATAGCATCATCTACGATACTAAATTAGTTCCATTAAACCAAACAGTAAATTTACCATTTTATGTTAAAAATGTTGGAATTATTAGTGGGCCTAGGACCCAATTAGAGAATAATTTCTAGAAAAATTTTAAAAGCCCACCTCATAGGAGATATGCATGTGAACTTTAGTATCATCTTATTTATTCTAGGAGAGAGACCTTCTTAAAAGGATGAGTAATCTTCTAGTCACTTGAGTAATGTATGATGTATATGAATTTTAGTACCACCTTGCTTATTCTAGGAGAGGGAGACTTGAGTAATGTGTTAGGTCTTCGAACCATCATTGCGCGTTCTGTACCGTGAGATGATTTTATTAGCTTATGCAATAAATTAAATCTATATATGTTTATTTTTCTAAAAAATATTGCTATATATATTTTTAATAAATTTAATTAAATTTATTTTAAAAATAAATTAAAACATCTTATAATATAAAATAGAGAAGTCGAAGTCCTTGGAAGAAGAAGAAGAAGAAGAAGAGAAGAGATGATTGGGGTGAAATATCTTGAACCACGCGCGCATGTACCTACGGGTAGCGACAGAAGACTTACGAGTAAGTATAGGAATCAACATACATACGCGCGTAGAGATACAACTGCATCGTACTCAATCATAGAGGGGCCGGGGGACAGCAAACCAACCCGAGGCGGGCAGAGGCGAAAGCGAATTCCGAGAGAGAAGGAAGCCATAACCGGTCACGGTCGGGACGATCCGAGGCGGCCGGCCGGACGTGGCGCCCTCCACACCACACCACAATTAGATTAGGTGCTTTCTGACCCACCGCATCCGCTGCACATGCTCATGACCTCGTGGTTTTTGCAGTACTCCGGCCTTGCTCTCAATTTTTACCCATGCACAGCACGCAACAATTGCACAATTCGGTTTTTGCTGCGCATCTGCAGTTGTGCACGTTTGACGCATGCATGCAGCAACCCTAGTATATCCAGGCGCCACGTGTGCAGTGTAAAAAATCTAAAAAGCCAACAAAACCTTTCTAAATACTAGCCTGGCCCAGGTAAGTTCACAAGTATATTGCACGTTCCGAAACATGCCCATCTAAACCAGGTTAAATAATTAAACAAGCCACACGCTCTACCCTATGCAGGGAAACAAACGTAGCTGGTCCTGGTACGCAATATGCGGGACGGTAATGCACCTACGAGTTTGGTGTTTGAAGGGGTTTATTTGTGTTGACTTATAAGTCGTATCTAATATGAGGAATATTATTAGCACATAATTAATTAAGTATTAACTATTAAAAACTTAAAAAATAGATCTATTTAATTTTTAAGATACTTTTATATAGAAAATTTTTTTAAAAAACGTATCGTTTAGCATTTTAGGAAACGTGCTTACGAAAAAAATAAGCTAGAAAAATAAACAGTGCCGAACGGTGTGTTAACGTGCGTGCGAACTGAACTCCGACCGCCGCGGCGAGGCCCCATTGGTGGCCTGCGTTGCGTTGCCCAAACCCTTGGCACGCCACGTCGACCCAGGGCGACCGACCTGACCCCGCAACACCCGGCTCCATCTTTTATTTCACCACGCACACATACATAGTCACGTCGCTCGATCAGTCGGAGATCCGGGTCGTCACGTGGCGGGGCGCCGCCACGGCCTCGCCGCCACGTGTGAAGCCATCCCAGCCCGTCGCGCCGCGACACGTGTGCGCCCCACCCACCAAGTCCGGGAGGGCCGGTATAAATGGCCCAGCCAGCCCGTGGATGTCGCGGCTCCCCTCGTCTCATCCCATCGCCTCGCCTGCTCTCGTTTCGTCTCCATCTCCTCCACCACCACCACCAGCAGCAGCATATACATACGTATTTGCGTACGTGCCAAACCTCTACGTGTATATACGGTGTATTGTACGCAGCGGCCCAAGGGGATATATACACATACGGTGTCGGTCGTCCATGGCGCCGGCGGCGGCGGCGGAGAGGCCCAAGGTGGCGGCGACGGGGAGGATGTCGTCCATAGAGCTGGAGCCCAAGACGCTCACCCTCGACCAGCTCAAGTTCGCAAGGGTACGTATATATATACGACGTACGCTTAGTTAATTACAAGTCTATATAGAATTATATAACACATGTACCTGGGTATATATACTGCCGCGGTGCATAGATGCAGTAGTAATCTTCAATTCCAAAAGTTCCTCTTCTTTCCTTTCCTTTCGAATTCACAGTTTCGACCACATGCGGCCGGACGCACATCTTGCGATGGCAAATTCAGACCGAATTTGGCTTTCCATCGATCGATGAACTAGGCCCCGCACAAAGACCAAATTGCTAAATAAATCCTCCTCATCATCATCATTAATCCCGCTATTTTTCTTTTTGGTAAAAGAACTCACATTTTCTTCCCACTAATCAAGAGATTGATTAATCAGCTACCCGTGTTACAACGCTTGTTGTTAAAGTAATTAATTACATAATTTTACTGTTGGAGTAACATGCTCCTCTATTCGAAAATTAAGCAATAGGAGCAATATGTATGTTACTTCAACAGTGAAATTCTGCAATTAATTACATATTGCTCCTATTCGAAAATTGAGATATTCTTCCGTCAAAAAAAATTGAGATATTACATCATTTTTCATTGAATGGTTATAAAGTAAATCAACAGTGTCTGAAATATCATCGTAGCTAGGTGGGGTCTCTCACCGGCATGATCGATCGGATCCTGTGCAGAAACCTGTTCAATTAGGCCACGCCTTCGCGACCTGTACCACTCTGCTCGTTCTGTTGTGGCCGGTGACCTTCCAAAGTCAAATTAATTAACCTTAATTTCTGCCTTCCACAAATTACCCAGCTGTGTGCTAGCTCTCACTTAAACAACAAATCTAATTAAGGCTATTCTCAGTGGGATTTTATAAGAGTTTTATGAGCATTAAATAGGACGTCACATCAGCAAATATGATGATATGATATGCTATTTAAGAGAAGAGAAGTGATCCTAGTTTCATTACCATGAAACTAGTCCAACCCGTTTCCAATGTCTTGAAAATCGAATGAAACTTTTATTGAGGCATCTTTGTTTTATCATGGCTACGGTAAAATCTCTAAAGTACTTTCAGTGGCAGTTTCATGGGAGTTTCATGCAGTAATTAAATAGTGTGGTTCTTGAAAACAATGAAATGAAACTCTCCACTGAGAGGTTATTTCATTTATAGTTTCACGGTCTTGGAAACAGTGAAGTAAAACTGTCTACTGAGAATAGCCTTAATATGTCACGCAATGAGCACGTACAGTATGGAAAATAAAACATACCCTAAATAAACTAATTACACTTACATGACACAATATATACACGCTTAGCCCTAGTAGTACTATTTACTCGCTCCGCTAAAAAAAATATAAACATTTATATTATTTAAATTTTGTTCTATAATATAAGGACTTATTAATCAGTTAACATTTAATTTTTTTCTATTTATCTCTATCTCCATCTATAACTCATCTTCATCCATTATAAGGACTTTAAAAGCTTTTTTTCTTAATTTTAATCTCTATATCTTCTATCTCAAAATATAGCAATTTAAATAGTAGATACTATCTAGTGATACGAATTTAGACAGAGATGATGTCTAATCTAGGTTACTATTTAAAAAGAAGGAAATACTAAATAAAATAGAAATTTCGATCGGTCGATGTAGGTGATGTGGCAAATATACAGCATATGGCAGCAGCAGTAGTAATAATGAGGCAATAACGTAGCCGCTTACGTAACGCGTTACGTACAGCGACGACATGAACTGCTGCGCTGTCCCATGATGTACCGCGAGTCACTGTCACGCACCAAAGAGCAGCCACATGAAACATTGAAACGTGTACCTCATGTTACCCGGACGTGACAGCAACCTGCATGCATGCCCACCTTATTAATTAATTAATTAACACTTCGGGGGTGTTTTTTTAGGTTATTGAGTGGCTTAAATAAGTCGCACGTAAAACGAGAAATATTATTAACACATAATTAATTAAGTATTTATTATTAAAAACTTGAAAAATGGATCTATTTACTTTTTTAAAGCTACTTTTATATAGAAATTTTTGTAAAAAACACACCGTTTATTATTTTAGAAAGCGTACGCGCGGAAAATAAAAAAAATAAGTCAGGGGAAGTAGTGGGAACGAATAGGCCCTTCGTATTTATTACTACATTGCACGTATATATACGTGTACACTGGCATACGTATCGTTATTTATTACCACTTCCCACGTACTACCTAGTTTATTTAACTCCTAGCTTGTACGGATCAGCACGTATACATCAGCGTATGTTACATCAGGTATTCAGTTCATGTATTTATTTACGAGTAATATATTAATTAGTGTAGTAAAAAAATTAATGCTCCATTTTAATTGATAAAATTAATTAATCAGCTGTTTCTAAATTCGTGCACAGGAGGCGGCGCTATACGTGTTGAACACCAAGCCGGCGGAGGAGGCCATCCGGATCTTCACCGAGGGCCTCAAGCCGGTGCAGCTCGCCGGCGGCGTCAGGAAGACCTCCACGGTGGCGGCGGACTCGTCGTCCGACGACGACCTCGACATCGGCTGCTTCGACGACTCCGGCAAGCCGTACTGCCGCCACCGTGGCGGCGGTCGCCGTCGTCGTCGTTCTTCGGCCGTCGAGAGAGACATCGCCACCGCGCCCTTCTAGCTGCTTCTAGCTACCAAGCTAGTACTCCTTTTGGGCTTTTAGCTAGCAGCTAGAATTAATACATACTGTTTTTTTTTTGCCTTTTTTTCTTGTAAGCTGGCTGGCCTTGTTTGTTTTTACACCGAACTGGTGGTCGGCCGTTTTTTAGTTCTAATTTTAGGCTTTTAGCTAGTGCGGCAAATTTTGGTTGTATTGTAGATCGTAGATGCATGGCCCTAGAGAGGCGGCTAGAAGAAGAGGCGTGAGGCTAGTGAAGTGAGCATGTAAATATCAGCAGATAGCTAGAACTGTACATTAACTTATAATTTTTCCTTTGCTTTCCTTTGGAAAGAAAGATGCATGTTTACGACTTACGAGAGACTAGCTTGCCAGATACTACTATTTACCAATTGTTTGTGATTGACTACTGCGTGAATTATTTAATCTGTCCTTTTCTCCTTTTGTACGGCGTGCTGGTCTCTGACAATCAACTGTCAACTGATAGTCAAATTGACACAAGAACACAAAGTGTGAAGAAAGAAATTAACTTCTAACAATAAAAAATAGGTCCTCCCCACCCTATCAGAGTCATTAATGCGTCTCTCTAATCAAGGTGTACCCAGTGACGGAGACCTACAAACGCTATAGCCCAATTGGTGTCCCCTGCTGGCCTAATCAGAGAGAATTCCAAGCCCACCTATAGCAGTTGCGTGGAATTCAAATCTATTTGTGGCCCATTAGCGGCCGACTGCATATTGCACAATATGTAAGTAACTATGCTATTTTCTGCACAATATGCAAGTTGTAATTAGGGGTTGTTAGAGCATCTCTAGCAGGGACCCCAAACTCAGTCCCAAAACAATTTTTGGGCGGTGAGACAAAAATTTTAGATCCAGCAGGAACCCTAATAGGGCCCCTAAAATGAGGAGGCCCCCAAATCCAGCCCCCAAGCCCCCAGTCCTAGGGGCTCTACACCACAGCCCCTATCGACGTTTTTTTGGCGTCTACGACAATTCCTCAAGCCCACCGTGCTTGTCGACATCTAGAGGAGGAGGAAGATTGGATTTTTTCTCAGGTGAAAACCCTATCTGCCTCGTCGCGCCGCCCTGCCCGCCGGCCTCCTACGCCCTGCCTCCCGCGCGCGGCCTGCTGCATCCCGCCGCCCACCGCCTGGGCTCCTGCGCCCCGCCTCCCACGCCGCGCGCCGGCCTCCTGCATCCCGTTGCCCACCGCCCGGCCTCCTACTGCCTCCTGCGTCCTGTTTGCTGTGTCACTGTTGCTGCATATATATATATATATATATATATATATATATATATATATATATATATATATATATATATACCACTATTACAGGGATTCTTCTGGATTACTGTTCCAATTCACTGTTCACAATTTCTTTACTGTTCACAGTTACTATTTACTGATAGTGATTTTCACAGGATCTTTTATGGCTGGCGAAACCACTGGTACAGCCGGGTGTAAAACGATTAGCTTGTGTTATCCTACTCGGTACTCACCATATTTATCACTTATTTGTTTTTAGAAGCAACCTTCTTAGATATCCCTAGTCATTTTTTTGACAGAGAGTTTATCTTCTCCCTAGGCAGTTCCACCAAAAGGGAACACTTCTCTACCGATAAAGGTTCTTCTGATGCCTATGCGAGATGCAAGCTATAATCGAGAACTACCGAAGAGGTTTCTCATATAGGGTCCCTAGCATAAACACTCTTCCAAAAATAAACAGACAGGGAAACTTAAAGAAAACTACTTCATAATTAAACAAATAAGTTTACATATGGTTTTCCCTTTCGGGAACCCCGAAGGATGATAAAACAAGCTTACTAGCTTACCTTATACTGATGTATATTACACACCTTACTATTATATACTTGCAAGGTATCTTCTTATCAGGCTAGTACTACTAAGGCTAGAAGGTGGATGAGAGCTCTGCTTAGAGGAAATTTTTTGCTTTGTCGATGTGTGTCCTCCCACTGGGCAGACCTCTCCTTTTATAGATGCTCCGGGAGGGAGGCTAGTTAGAGTCTTCGTGCTTATCTTCACAGCCCTGTGGCTTCACGAGTACGCCACCTTCATGCTGTTGCTTCTTTCTTTCTTTATTCACGGGCGTCCTTCATTTACTTTTTCGCCGAAAGCAAGATTCTTCACTCTTCTTTATATCACTTTCACCGAAAGCAAGCCTTCTGTGAGAGATATTATTCAATTCTTCACTATTAGGGCATTATTGGCCTACAAATTAGCTCACATTATTAGTCTACATTTTAGCTCACTGCCATGCCCTGATGATTGATAATACCTTATCAATTTAATTTATCTTTAGCTAATAATCTTAGTGGTCTGGTTGTCCATGACCACCAATATCCATGGTATCTACATCTGAAAAGGATACTTCAAATTTTTCATCATATACTTTTTTCATTTCTTCAAATTTCTCATTTATTTCTTGTTTTAGTTCCTTAAGTATTTCTTCCTTTAATTCTTTCTTCCATTGAGGAGAAACTTCTTCAAATTTTTCTATTACTTTCCAATCTATATATTCACCATCTAAAGGGTCAATTCCCTTTGTTAAGCATTCTTTATATGTGGGTTTTTTAGATGTCATTTCTTCTTTTATATTTATATAATGAAGGGGTTCTGGAGCCTTCTTATTCTTCAATCTCTTGTATTTTTGAATATATTCCTTGGCGGCTAGCTCTATATAGTAGTTTACTCCTAATATTTTTCTTGCCTGGCTTAATGCTTCTTCAATATTTTTATATTTTTTCCATGATATTTCAACCGTTAATTTTGAGGCTATCTTCTGGGTTATTATTTGTTCAAAGGATATATATATATTTCTGGAACCTTTTCTTCAAAAACCATATATATGGGCCTTTGGTCTATGGTTTCAATATTTTGGGCAATAGGCATTAATTCATTTATTTGATGGAAATATTCAGAAAGGCTGTTTAATATTGATAACATATATGCTTTTTCTTCTCTCTTGTTATTATATTGATACCAGAAGTTGTCTAAGATGCATTCTTGCACCTCGTCTATAATTATATGATCTTTTGGTTTAAATTTATAGGTATTAGGTGGAAATATTTTCAGCTTGTTATCATCTCCGAAAGTGAAGAATTCAACTCCACTATAATTCATTGACCTCTTCATACCTGCAAGATAGGTAAGCGAGAGAGCAAATCAGGTAAATGATTATCTTTTCCCTTAATATGCTCAAATATAACTTTATATCCATTTCCGGAAATAATATTTTTAAATAAGATCCACCTCCTGGTAGAACTCTTCTTACTATTAAGCTGATTATAATATCTACATATTGCTTCACAGTCTGTTCTAACTATAAATTCCTTAAAGCCTAGATAGAGTCTAAAAGCATTTATCGTATTAATTATTGCAAGTATCTCTCTGTCTGTATGATTCATAGTTTTTAATTTATAACTTCCAGAGGCATATCTACATATTTTTTCTTCTGTTTTGGATGAAAATTTAGTGGGTCTTTGTTTTAATACAACACCCCATCCTTATTGGGATGCATCAGTTTCAATAATAAAATAATTATCTTCTAATGGTAATTCTAAGGGTTTTAAACCTCTAACCCTTTCTTTTATTATCTTTACTAGTCTAATGTCTTCAGAGTTAAAATATTTTTGGCTATTTTTTCTTAATTTCGCATATAATGGTCCTGCTAGTTTTGCTAAATTATCTATGTGATTTCTAGCATAATTTATAATCCCCAAAAATTGCTTAGCTCCTTTTTATCATTCATGACATCAGGGAATTGTAAAATTTTCTTGGTAATATGATCTTGTAAATGTATTTTGCCTTCTCCTATTTCATGACCAAGGAAGTTGATTTTCTCCTTACATATTTCCATTTTCTTTTTAGATAAAATTAACCCATTTTGTTCTACCTTTCTAAAAAAGATTTCAAGGTGAGCAATATGCTCCTTATATGTCTTTGAGAACACCAGCAAGTCATCTATATAGACTAATATAAAATCTTGGTTTCCGTTAAATATATTTTGTATTTTTCTTTGGAATAAGGCATGTGCATTTTTTAAGCCTAATGGCATTACAAGCATTCATAGTGTCCCTGAGGACAGGTGAACGCAGTCCATTCTATGGATTCTTCTGCCATCTTTACTTGCCAAAACCCAACTTTCAAGTCAAATTTAGAGAAATATTTACTACTTTGTATTCTGTTGATCCATTCTTACTTATTTGGAATATTATAGGCATCTTCTATATATATATATATATATATATATAAAAGTACCACTAGCTGCATATTTCTTTTATATATATTTATGAGTAATAGCTGTTGTAATATATATATATGAGTACTAGCTGTTGCAATATATATAAGTGCACTTCTTTTATATACGTG
This sequence comes from Oryza meyeriana var. granulata, assembly GCA_003991445.1. Taxonomy (NCBI): domain Eukaryota; kingdom Viridiplantae; phylum Streptophyta; class Magnoliopsida; order Poales; family Poaceae; genus Oryza; species Oryza meyeriana. The sequence continues at coordinate 251,497 of RYFJ01000699.1, forward strand.
AGTACTGTTAGTTATTATTGCTACAGCTAGCTTTTTTTAAAATGAATGACAACCAATATACTTTTTTAATAGAATAGTGTACATGACTGTGAATATATTTTGTCTCTTTGGATGATAGTGTAGTTGTCTTGGATATTTTTTCCTCTAATTTTTTTTGTGATCTTTTATTCGCCAAGTGTACTGAGTAACCTATTGTAGTGACTAGACTGCAATGGCTGGTGGAGGTGATTCTTTTCTGCACATGATGACTAAGGAAACCGATGTCGATACATTTGACTTGTCAATGCACAGTAGAGACGCAGGTAATTCAATCAATGGTGCAAAAGGAAGCACCAGAAGGTCAAACAACTATACTCATCCAGAGGACATCCAATTATGCATGTTATGGGGGAGCATTAGCACAGATTTATTATAGGTAATGAGCAGTCAGGAAAGGCGTACTGGAAAAGGATTGCAGAGCATTACCATGACAACCGCAATTTTGAGTCTGATAGAAATACAAACTCTCTTGAACACCGTTAGAGTACAATTCAGAAGGAGACAAGCAAGTTTCAAGCTTGCTATGATCAAATCGAGCATCGACATCCAAGTGACATACCATATAAAGAGCATGTAAGTCGACTTTTCTATATATTATTTTAAATAGCTTTGTATGAATGCGAACTAATACTTTAATTTTTCTTCAACTTCTTGAAGCGCAGGCATTGTATTCATCTAAAGAACCAAAGAATAGAGGCTTTCAGTTTATTCACTGTTGGCTCAAGGTGAGGAATTTGCCGAAGTTTCAAGCGCTAGAGTCCCACAAGAGGCCAAGGTCCAGCAAGTCTTCGATGCCATCTGAGGGACCTAGTGAAGAAGGAGACAACAGTGATAAAATTACAACTCCTGATTCATCAGAGCCTAGTGCTAAAAAGAGACCACTAGGCAGGAAGCAAGCAAAAGAGAAGTTAAAAAATGGAGGAGAAGCTGGATCGTACAAGGAGACAATGAAAGGCTTGGCTGAAGCCAAGGAGAAAGAAGTGAAGTTAAAACAAGAGAGATGGAGGGAGACTAAAGAGCTTGAGGAGCGAAAGATCTTGTTGGCTGAGCGCAAGTTAATGTGGGAGCAAGAACAACAACTCATGTTCTGTGATGTCTCTACCATGGAACCGGATGTGAGGACATATGTGTTAGCAATGAGGGCACAGATTGTAGCTTCTAAGATGGCTGCCCTCAATGGTGGCTCTGGTGTGGGTAGTGGTGGCTCCGGTGGGGTAGTGAGGCTCTGATAGAGTTTGACATCCTTGATGCAGTTGGTGATGTTATGTGTTAATTTTCACTATGATTTATGTGTATGTGTTAGTAGGAATGTTATTTCTACTATTGAAAGATTTTGATCATTGAATCAGTCATGGTTATAGGATGTGTTATTTTCATTAAAAAAATGCTTGTGAACTTGGATATGTGTGTGCTGTAGAGATTTAATTGTGTGATGTGTTAGTATGATTTTTAGTGTGATTTTTTCAATGTTGATGTCAATGATTTTTGTAGATGGACTTTTCTGATGATGATGATCTTCTTCGTCAATGGTGGGAAGGAAGTAGGATCCCGACGATATGACTATTACATTGCAGCTGCTCTTTTTTGCACACATGGAGCATGAGAGACCAAAAAGAAAGCGTCGTGTTCAGCTCAGGTCGTAGATAGTACATTAGGACAATTCTGCGAAATATGCATATGTATGATGGCAGATTACTTTGCATCTCTCCTATATACACAATGCAAAATTCTTTAGGAGAATTCAGAATGTCAAGGAGCTTGTTTGCGCATAGTGGCTGGTGTGAGGCTCATGATGATACTCAGGAGAACCAAATGCAACGGCCTTTCTTGGTGCCCACTGCCATTGCAGAAGAGTGTTTGGCTCCATTCGTATGCTTGCGTATGATATTCCAGCTGATAGCCTAGATAAAGTGGGGGTAGATTTCGGAAGAAGCACCATGATAGAAGCTTCAAGCAACTTTGTTAAGCTGTGGTTGATTGTGTTTTGCTGATCCAGTACATGAGGCACCAACTGTGATGATACTATGAGACTTTTGCTATAAAAAACACTCAAAGGGGATTCCTGGCATCTAGGTGCATTGATTGCATGCATTGAAGTGGAAAAATTGCTCAATCTGGATGGAATAAAAGGGCAATACTTCAGGCATCTGGATGGGCCAACCATGATTCTGAAGCTGTCGCATCAAAGATTTATAGATTAGTATTCTTTCTTGTCTACTAGGTTCTCTCAATGATACAATGTCCTGCAGAGATCACCACTTTTTCAAAGGCTTACCTCAGGACAACGCCTAATGTAGGAATAAACGGTGAATGCAACAAGTACAATATGGGGTACTATCTTGCTGATGCATCTACCCTGTTGGTACTTTTATGAAAACAATCCACAATCCACAAGGCAACAAGAGAGTCCATTTCGCAAAAGTTCAAAAGGATGAGAGAAGATGTTGAAAAGAGGCATTTGGTTCTACAAGCTCGCTTTGCTATGTTGAGGTCCTGCTAGATTTTGGGACATAAGACCCTATGGTTCATAATGACAGCTTGTGTAATCATGCATAATATGATCATTGAGTGAGCGAGACGAAGATAATACTTCGACTATATCAGAGGATGGTGAGGTGCTGAGGGAGGAGTTAGATACCAGCAACATAAAAACCCCGTCGAAGGAGTTCCTAAAGATATATTTAAAGAATATAGAAAACAAGCAAGTGCATCGAGCAACTCAGATGTCTTATAGAGCACCTTGTAGACGTTTTCATGGGCTCATAATTTGTTTTATTGCATATCTATGGGTTTATTCGAGTCGCTTAACTTTGCTTGCAGGATATATCATTCCATGTTTTAAATTATAAATAAAAATTTAATTACATTATGATGATTAAATATTTATGTTTTAATTATAGGGTCAAACTAGCATATACATCATAGTCTACTACGGTGAAAATAATAAAAAAGAAATAGGGGCTGAGAAAGGTTGTTGCTGGAGTTCGGAGCATTTTGGGTCCAAAGGAAATAGGGCAGCCCCCATTTAATATTGGGACTCTAAAATAGGACTATTGCTGAGATGCTCTTTAGAAAGAAATCTGGGCATTGCCTTACATAGCACCTAACCAGATAGCACTACCATGTACAAGGCATCTCGTGTTTAGACCTTCCATTATTGTTACAAGCTAATTTTGCCATTTGTACAATGCAAAAAATAATCTATATCTATAAATATATCAATGGAAATAACGCCCCACGAGCGTGGTAGCTGAATTTCCCAAATTCCATCTTCTCTCCTTTCGCAGTTTCGCGAGGATAAACCCCGACCGCGGAAGTCGGATAGACCCCCTTTGAGATTCTGAGCAGGGCAGTAACTCCGAAACTCATGTATAAAATGTATACCAAGGGGACGTAAAGAAACTGCGGAGGCTTCGGACCGTCCGAAGCGTCCGGACCGTCCGAACCTCGTGTGAAGAATATAGAACGAAGCAGAAATCTAATCGCACCGGTCCGATACGGGTCCGGACCGTCCGAACCGAGGAGATCGCGGGGGAAGAGAGTAAATAGACCAGCCCGCACAGAGCCACAGATTTTATACTAACAGGTTCAGGCCGCTCGGTAAGCGTAATACCCCTACTCCTGTGGTGGTTGCTTTCTGTTGCGTCTGAATGGGACTGAGTTACATGGGTGAGCTCAGCCTCTGAGAAGTGAAGAAGATTTCAGGTAAATCGTGTGAGAATGAGGGGGTGTGAGACTGGATTAGAGTCCTCATTGAGTCTGCCTTTCACTTTTGTCCTCCTTTATAGAGCAAGGGGATCCACGTGCCAGGCATACGGTAGCGAGAGAATGAGCGCGCTTCTTAATCGCGCCTCCGCTGCTACCGCGCTGCTGCGCCCCACGCCGAGTAGGTTGGCTGCGGGCCGGCCAACTCTTCGACGTGGATATGACGACGTCTAATCGTCTCTCGGTTGTCGCCTCCATGTCTGATACAGAATGATAGAGGCCCCGTCGCCTCCCGCTGCCATCGGCGCAGAGAACCGATCCTCCTCTTCGAGTCAATAAGCCTCTAGGTATTGCGGTGTTCACAGGGCGTCTGGGACGAATCCACGGTGGCAAGGCAGGCGGCACGAGAAGACACTAGCACACCTCTCATGAATGTAGGTAGTTGGGACCTGTCTCCCTACGAGTCTCTTCAGTCGCATAATATAGTTCGGGAAAATCAATCGGGCCTGGCGCACCCAGCCTGAAGATCGGCCATCCGGCACTGAAAGATCGGCACCCGGCACCCGAAGCAATTAGCAACCCGGCCGTTCGGCCTGCGGCATCGGGCCCCACCGGCCGTCGGACCGATGCATCGCGCCGGGGACCGATGGAGATGGCTCCCCGGCGCCCAACTCGGGACATGACCGTAGCCGGCCTTCTCTTCCTGCAGAAAGATGGCCCGGAGGATCTGTGGCCGAGATCACGCTGTCCCCGCAGAACGTGTGGAACCCCTAGCCCATTTCGCCGACAGTGCCCCTGGCCCCTGTTGCTCGGCCGAGATTAGCCCTGGCAGGAACAGGCCACGTCTTGAAAAAAGACCGGGTCCGCCTGGTCGCCATGGACTGACGTTAAGCTTGACGATTTTGATTTAGAATCCATACTACCCGGACCCGGGCTGAAACATGGACGACGGTGTTGAGGAGGCGCGCAGAGAGTCCGATGGCGATACGCAGCTGCCGCCTCGTACTGTCGCCACACGAGTCTTCTGCACCGCTGCCGGAGCCGCGCAGCAGAGAGGTGCGTCTACCGATTGGAGGCGCCACCGCCGCCGCCGATGATTCTCCCGCCCTGCCAGATGAAGCTGGGAGAAGGAAACACTCTCCGGGGAGGAACGCGTATGGGCCCAAAGGCCGGCTCGCGCCCGGGGAATTCGCCTTGTCGCGAGTAAGTCGCGTGGTTCCGAGAGGTCGCCAGTCAGAGACAGTCGCGGTGGTCCAAGGAGTCGTGCCGAGTCCGCCTGCCCCTGAGCCAAAGGTTCCTCAACCGCGCGAACCTTGTAGAGCCGTGGTTACGAAGGCTCGAGGAAGAGGCTCGAGGAGAGGCCGTCCTATTCTGACCCATCCGCGGCCGCCTCCGGGGCCCGGGCCCTCATGCCCTCCAAGTGCTCCCCTCGACGTACCCGAGTCCGGGTCAGAAAGTACTCCGGTATCCCCCCGTAATCAGGCCCGCTCGTGCTGCGCTGGCTTTGCCGTTCTGACAAAGAAGACATTTTAAATATAGATCATGTTTAATTTCCGTACCTTGTCTGTGTTGCTCGGAGGTCGCTGCACTCGGTCTCGGCTCTAGGACCGATACCGGGCCCATCCAGACGAAGGGCCACAACTCGCGAACAAAAGCCGTTGGCGTGAACCCCTGTCCGGCCCCGCGTAGCCGCTGCCCCGGAACTCGGCCCGGGGCACGGAAACGCGCGGAACGTAACGCCTCGGAGCCGTTCCGTGGCGCGAGCAGTCCAGACTGAGCGTGGCGACAGCGACAAGTCCTTCGTTTGACGCCGAAAATCCCGGTCCTGTTCGCGTCTGTTGACACGCGAAGTACCTGGAGATTTGCTCATCAAGTGCAGTCCTAAAGTTGAGTCGTACGTGCCCAGTCAATTTGACCCTGTAATTGAACAAGGAGAAAATATTAATCAATGAGCAATCGTGGGAAGCCGATCTAGACTCGTCATCAGCCGAATGCCATACACGTACACTATACACGCTTAAGACCGATTGATGGCGAATACAATAAGTAATAAAAATCAAAATTGGGCCTAGCCGATCACGAATAAATATTCGAAAAACCGGTATAAGCTAATAAAATAACAAGTATAAGGCAGAATAAATCAAACAAGATCCTACTGATCATGATCTAGGTACTTATTATAAAGTATGACCTGCACCCAGGCCCTGCTCATATCGGCCCCCAAAGATCTTCGGCCGCTCCACCCAGCAACTCCTTACCCGCTCATGCCCGGGACCCTACCTGGCGTGCCGGAAACCGCGCGTACTTGTTCGGACGGCATGAATAACCCCCCACGGCGATCCTAGCCATTGTGACAAAATACAGCAAAGTCTAACAAATAAAAATATGCAAAACGAAAAATATAAATATAATCATAACTCAGCCGATCGCTAATAATAGCGAACACCAGATAAAACAATGAAGCAATTAGTCAGCTCAACAGGAACTACGCAAGCACTCCATCAACACCATCGCACAAACACCATCGCATATTAAGATAAACTATATCGATCAGTTCTAGTAATCGGACCTAACCGTGCAGCACAACCACAGAAAACAATCCTCATCATGAGCGATAGATATAAGCATCCGATGAAAAACTACGGCCTAATACACCATAAACGCCTGCAACACAACACATCGGCTCAACAGATCACTTATCCCTAGCAGTTCATAGGTCGACCTAAACCAGCCAAGCACAACTGAGATAAATCCTCCCATTAATCGAACAATCCGTGCACACGTGAAATATCTCTCCTTTT
>RYFJ01003593.1:0-43390 GCA_003991445.1 Oryza meyeriana var. granulata
TACACCTAATGGTGCGCCTATTCGGCGCCCACTAATCTTATATTTACCATGAAGCCCTTCATAGCCTCTTGCCAGCCTGACATGAGGGCAGGACTCGGGAAGACTTACTCGGACAAAGAGTACTCTCGGGAGCCAATCGGCACTCGGGTAACCTTCACCGTGGAGGATGAGCACTCAGCATCAGCTGTGACTCAACTATGAAGGTCTCAGGGGCTACTGTGGGAGCCATGGGCCCCGGGTACCTTACTACAAGCACATGGGCCACTCGGATAGAGGATGGGCCAGATCATGTAATTAGAGATAAGATAGCATCCGGCAGGCTGTGCCTTGTACAATAAGAAAACATAGCCTTAGTCGGATAGGATTCTGTCTCTAATAAGGAAATCCCTTGGTCGTATCCGACTGGGATCCTTACCATGTACCCCTGTCCCCTAGTATATAAAGGGAGGCAGGGCGCCCCATGAGGGCAGACCAGATCATTGATCACAAATCCACCTCAGAGGAATAACACCTCAACTGGACGTAGGGTATTACCTCACATCGAGGGCCTGAACCAGTATAATTCCCTCGTGTTCCTCTGCAATCCACCGAATTCTAGGTCGCCGAGTACCCCCATAGTATTATTGCCGGTGCAAAGCATCGACACCCATCTAGTCGGCATCGGCTCTATAAAAGCAGGGAGAGAGAAAAAGATTCCTTCATCTTCCCAAATCAGCCAATCGCTTTGTCTTCCACCTTCGCGCCCAACTTTTCGCTTCCCGCCTGGCTAGGGCTAGCTGCTGCTATTCCCCACCCGAACTCGGGCGATTCCAGTCCTCTTCGTTTGTTCCAAGCCCCCGATTTGCTTTTCCCCAAATCTCACCGCCTCCAGTCATGCCGAAAGCTTCGGATCTTGCGGGTGCGCCGAGAGGTTCTTGGCCGATTTCAGATTGCGGGTCGGTGAAGCTAAAGCGGCTGGAGCGTGAACTAAAGTTGCCCAGCCAAGAGGTGATTCGCTGTTGGTCGGCTAAGGGTGAGTCGGTCCCAAATCCCCAACCTGGTGAAACGGTAGTTTTTGCCTCTTTTTTCGAACGGGGCTTGTGCCTTCCATCTTCTGATTTCTTCCGCCGCGTCCTCGACTTTTACGGGCTAGAGTTGGTGCATTTGGACCCCAACTCGATTCTTCTGATCTCCATATTTGTTACTCTTTGTGAGTGCTTCTTGGGTGTTGAACCCCATTTTATCCTCTTCCGACATCTGTTCCATATCAAACCCCAACCCTCCAAGAATAATATCAATGTGATTGGGGGGGCTGGTCTCCAGCTGAGGCGCGATGGGAAGAAGACCTATCTTGATTTGCCCTTGAAATCTTCTCTGAAAGGCTGGCACAAGGAATGGTTCTATTGCGCAGATCTGGCTCCCTCCTTGCGCCCATTTATCGGCTTGCCGCCCGTGGCTTCACCAAACTAGTCAGCAGAGCTGTCCTTTGAGGAGATGGGCCAGGCACATCAACTGTTGGTGAAGATAGATGACCTCAAGAAGGCTGGCCTGACAGGACCTTGGGTGGCTCGTCGCTTCTTGACCCGGCGCATCCAGCCGTTGAAGCTGAGGAGTGCATTGGCTGGTCCTTTAAAGGCAAAAACGATCCTGACCGAGTAAGCAACGAGTCGGCGAACAAGGGGGAAGTGACCGAGACCCTGTTCGGCTACTTCTCCAAAGGGGTGGTCACGACTGAAGACGATAACTGCCGGGTCGCGGCCTATAGCTTCATTTGGCCCCGGACCAAGGTAACCTTTAATCTTCTTCTATGATGAATGCCTGTGGAACTATGATTGTTCAGCATTGCATGATGTATTTTGTTGACTCACTTATAGTGGCATGAAGAGTTTGATGAAGACTCCCGCCCGTTGTCGGCCGTCGCATCGAAGAAGAGGCCGAGGAGCCCCTCTGCTGCCCAACCTGACTCCAAGAAAGTGGGGAAGAAGCCCATTTTGTATCGAGGCGAGGGGGCCATGACGCCACGCGCCGTGGCAGGAAGCTTGAAGATAAAGGACGCCGTCGCCGCGGCGCCCAGGCGATCAAGCCCAAGGTTGGGACCTGTGGGTTTGAGCCCAACATTGTCGAGCCCGGTGTCAGCGCCGTCGAGGGGCCGGCCAGAGCAGATGCCGCCGAGGATGGAGGCGCCCAAGCCAACCACACCGGAATCGGGGCCGACTCGGGCTGATGCGCCGCCGCCGACTGTAACGCCGACCGGGCCGACCACCGGAGCTAGCGTTCCAACGGGACCTGGGTCGCCCGGCAGGAAGCTAAAGTTCTCCAAGAGGTGCACTGCTTCGGATCTTCTGAAATTCTTGCATGTTGGAGTAGTGTTTTGATGTCGTGTTTTGTCATGCAGGAAGCGGGCCAATATCGATCTCAAGGAGACCAATCCGACCGCTCCCCTTGAAGAGCCTGCCCCAGCCGAGCCGGCGGCCGTGAACACACCCGCTGAGCTGGTGGCCAGCCCGGTCGTGGAGACCAAGGTGGTCCCAACTGCAGGGTTGCCATTGCTAGCCGACCAAGAGGCGGTTGCTGAGGTTGAGGCCCTAGCCCCTGAAGCGTCGTCTGTTGCGGAGTGCCGGCCGTCGGAGCCTTGAGCCGGTCCCCAAGGCGTGGGGGAACGCAGCGGTGTGGAGGCCGGGACCCCATTGCGTTGTGCTTGTCGTCGTCGTCATCGGTCGCCGCCGCCAGAGATCCCAAACCTGCTTCAGAATTGAAGCTCTTGCGCGTGTGTGACCCCGGACATTCACATGGACGGCGCCTGACGGGACCGTGAAGAGCTTCAGGCTTGATGAAGTCGTCGCGAGGAGAGAAGCGAAAGCTTGCTTCGCGCGCTATCAGCGGGTCCGAGGGAGTTGGGGTATGATTCTTGTGGCAGAGTCTTGGCGATCTTCTCGTTTTGACGTCTGACTCCATCCTTGATTTGTCCTCCACCCTGAGCAGAAACTCGTCGACCGTAACGAGGCGATGATGAAGATCCTGGTCGAGATGGCTCCCCACCTCGCAGAATTGGAGCAGCTCCGGGCATTGAAGGCCGAGATGGAGGAGCGTCATGCGGGAAGGGAAGCCTAGCTGAAAAAGTGGTGCCCGACCAGCTCAGGGAGGAGACTTGGGCCCAAGCCAAAAAGATCAGAGGGTAAACTCCCGAATGCATTTTCCTGACTGAAACTGTCAACGGTATTTGATCCAGCTGCGTTGTTCCCGACCGCCCCATTATGTCATGATGTACGGTTGAGCTCTTGGCTAATCTATTGTGCAGCCTCGAAGCAGAGTTGAAGACCCGAACAGAGAGGGAATCGAGTTGAAGGAGGCCGAAGAAGCCAGGGCCGAGCTTGAGAAGGTCAGGCCGACCTGACAAAGGCCAACCCGAGCTTGACCGGGAGAAGGGCCGAGTTGAAAGAGGCCGTCGTCAAGCTCGGCAAGGAAAAAAGCCGAACTGGAAGAAGACCGTGGCCGGTGGGAGGCCGACTACGAAAGTAAGTCTTCAATACCTGACGTGATCTTAGCAATCCATTAGTCGTTCCATCTGTAGCCGAGTCTGACAAGTTTACTTGCCAGCGGAACCTGGGCAGACATGAGAGCCAATGTCCAGGCCCAGTATCGGTTTTACGCAGAGGAGATAAGAGTGATCAAGGAAGTCACAGGAGGCCCTTGTCGGGTCCGTGAAAGGGCTCCTTGACCTCATAGATCCTAGCCCTGTGGGAACCAGTTGCAGTAGGATCCCCCAGATAGAGGCGCGTCTTGAGGATGCACCGAGTGCCTTGAAAAAGTACTCGGATGAGCATGTTGTCGCCGGCGTGGCCAGACCCTGGCGATGACCAAGTCCATCTACCCTAAGGGCAGATATTGAAGGGCCATCGGGGAGGGGTTTGCCGAGGAGACGACGCCCGAGGAGGCGCTGGAAGCTGATTGCCCGGGCGAAGCCGACTGCTGAAATAATTACCCGAGACCTGGGTCTGTAAGGGCAACATGTTATGTAGTCGGTATGTATACACTTTTGTGAAGAAATATGTGTAAATATATGTCCGACGCCACCAAGCTTATGTACTCAATCGTCATTAGCTTTACTCGACGTGCGGTCCGTGCCGAGTTATTCTGGTTAGAACTTAATAAAATTGTTCAAAGTAAGAAGCTAGACTCGGGCGAACGGATAGTTGTAGTAAAGCTTCGTGACTGAGTAGGATGAGCTCGTATAGTTATTGACAGCACATATATACATATGCAGCCCCGACTCACTACTCGGTTGATGCAAGCGGCGTAGTGAGTCAAAGAAACTGTACACATGAAAAAATATAAAACTCAGGTATAGAAAGGACGTAGCTGTTCTATGTTCCATGAGTTGTTGATGAGGATGCCGTCTTCAGTCTGCAGTCGGTAGGCGCCTGGCCGCGTGACCTCGGCTATAATGAACGGCCCTTCCCAGATTGGGGATAATTTATGCCTGTCTTTGGTGGTTTGTATTTTTCTCAGAACAAGATCCCTGACCAAAAAGGCACGGCCTCAGACATTGCGATTGTGGTAGCGACGTAGGCCTTGAAGATACCTTGCTGACTGGATTGTTGCGGTGTCTCTTGCTTCTTCTAGCTGATCTAACTCGACCAGTCAGGTATTGTTTGAGTCATTCTTCTGAGTAAGCCCGGGCTCCGGAGAGCCGAACTGTAATGCTCTGTCGGGAGCAATAGCCTCAGCACCATAGACAGAAAAGAAAGGGGATGCCCTATTGCCCGACTAACCATGGTCTGAGAGACCAGAGAATGGATGGGAGTTCTTTGTACCACACCGGCCCGCATATGGTTGTTAGTCGGTCGAATTCTGGCCTTGATGCCTTGTAAGACATGCCGTTGGCCTCGTTCGAACAGGGCAGAACTTAATAAGGCCTGGAAGTTTCCGTTGCTCCGCGGGTGTTGCCACAGATGCGTAGCAGATCTTGATGTCGAAATCTTCGCAGAAGTGATTGGAATATGCCGCCGTGAACTGAGTACGTTGTCGTGATGATGCGGTTAAGGACCCCAAACTGGTATAGTATACTCATGATTGAAGTCCTTTGCCTCGGTGCGCTGTAATTGTTGCAACGGGTTTAGCCTCAATCGATTGGTGTGCTTTTGCGTCGACGCTTGATCTGCTCGCTTTGCGTTTCTTGGGAGTTCATCGTCCAGGAGAAATTGACAACAGGAGTCCTCCAGTCTTGACATATGTGCAGCACCTCATCTGTGGCGGGGTAGGCTCGCCTCCCGACTGTCGGTGCCGGTTTCTTCTTGACGATGGCTCCATAAGTTGCTCAACAAGATCCAGTCAGAACTACTTCTCGCTTGAATCCCATGTTTGCCAGCTCGTCTGCCGATCGTTGTATTGACGCAGGACATGTGTGATTTCCAGCCGCGTTGAACTTGTTTCCAGCATGCGGACCTCCTGTATAGTATGCCGCCATGGTATCGTCGAGGCAAGTCCAGTCTTCTCATGAGACTTGGTTCACACGAGTTGAGAATCCCCGTGCACAACCAGTCGACGTATGCCGAGTGCGATATAGCGATGCGGAGCCATGAAGAAGTGCCTCGTACTCGGCACAACGACGTTGTGGAAGCCGGGAAGGGATTTGTAGAACGTACTTCAGTTTTCGCCAGTGGGGGACGTCAATATGAACTCCTGCCCCGGCGCCACGATCCATAGAGAACGTCGAAGTACATTGTCCAGTACTACTCTTTGCTGTTGGTGTTGAGAGTTGAACTTCTGTCCACTCGGCCACAAAGTCGGCTAGAGCTTGAGATTTAATTGTTGTCCGTGGCTGAAAAGTGATGTCGAACGCCATCAACTCGAGTGCCCATTTAGCGATTCGGCCGGTGGCCTCGCGATTATGAAGGACATCCCCGAGTGGAAACGTTGTGACCACCATGACTTGATGTGCTTGAAAATAATGCACCAGCTTTCGGACTATGATGAGTAGGCCATATAGCAGCTTCTGGACCTGCGGATATCTCATTTTGGAGTCGGCTAGGACCTCGCAGACAAAGTAAACTGGCCGTTGTATTTTCTGAATATGACCCTGTTCGATCGCTCGATCCACCAAATAAAACCGTGCTGACTACCTGAGTGGTTGCCGCCAGATATAGCATTAGCGGTTCTTGGGGCATGGGTGACGCCAGCACGGGAGGTGATGTGAGGAATTGTTTGAAGTCTTCGAAGGCTTGCTAGGCTTCTGGAGTCCATTGGAAATTGTCCGCCTTTTTGAGGAGCTTCAAGAAGGGCATACCCCGTTTGCCCAGTCGGGAAATAAACCGGCTGAGTGCCACCATGCAGCCTGTCAGCTTCTGGACGTCTTTGAGGTTAGTCGGGGGTGCCATGTTCCTGATGGCGTTGACTTTCTCCAGATTGGCCTCGATGCCGCGATGCGAGATGATGAAGCCGAGTAACTTTCCGGATGGCACACCGAGGCGCATTTTTCTGGGTTCAACTTCATCTTGAATCTTCGAAGGTTTTGGAGGGTTTCTTCCAGGTCAGCGATGAGGTCTTCTTTGGACTTGGTCTTGATCACCACGTCATCGACGTAGGCTTCCACGTTGCGCCCGATCTGGGTGTGCAGACACCGCTGAATGACCCGTTGATAGGTTGCTCCAGCATTCTTCAGACCGAACGGCATTATGATATAGCAGTACGCTCCAAACGGCATGATGAAAGATGTCTTTAAGCAGTCTTCCTCCCTCAGGCTGATTTGATGGTATCCCGAGTAGCAGTCAAGAAAGCTGAGTAGGTCACACCCCGCCGTGGAATCAACCACCTGATCTATCTGGGGAAGACCAAATGGGTCCTTGGGGCACGCCTTGTTGAGATCGGTGTAGTCGATGCACATGCGCCATTTACCGTTTTTCTTCCGGACCAGAACTGGGTTTGCTAGCCAATCCAGGTGATAGACCTCCTTGATGAACCCGGCTGCGAGGAGCTTGGTAATCTCCTCCCGAATAACATCCTTGCGGTCTTGAGCGAAGCGCCGCAGCTGTTGCTTGACTGGCTTGGCGTCTGTCTTCACATTGAGGGCGTGCTCGATCACCTCCCTTGGTACACCCGGCATGTCGAACGGTTTCCATGCGAAGATATCTTTATTGGCTTGTAGGAAGGTGACGAGCGCGTCTTCCTATTTGGGGTCGAGTCTGGTCCCGACTAGAGCAGTCTTGGAGGGGTCGGAAGGGTCCAGGGGGATCTTCTTCGTGTCAGAGTCCACTAAAATTCCCAGCTTCGCTGCTTTTTTCACCGGAACTTGATCCTGCTCGACTTCAGTTGTGACGGCTTGCCGAATGCTATCACGCCCGACTGCCACCTCTTGTGATTGAGCCAGTTCACAGCTCTCCTTGTCACAGGTGAACGCTTGCTTGATGTCGCTGCGGAGGGAGAGGACTCCTGCTGGCCCAGGCATCTTGAGCACCATGTATGTATAGTGCGCTATCGCCATGAATTTGGCGAGTGCCGGTCGTCCGAGTATCGCGTGGTACGCGGTCTCGAAGTTGGCGACCTCGAAGCAGACGTTTTCCGTGCGGAAGTTATCCCACGTGCCGAAGGTTACCGGCAAGGTTATCTGCTCGAGTGGAGTTGATGACAGGCTGGGAATTATCCCGTGGAAGGGCGCGGTGCTCGGCCGTAGTTCTGAACGAGGAATCTTCATCTCGTCCAAAGTCTTGGAGAACAGGATATTGAGTGCGCTACCTCCGTCGATGAGGGTTTTCTTCAGCCTAATGTTTTTGACGACTGGGTCCAGGACGAGTGGATAGCATCCTGGGTGGGAAACCCGATCTGGGTGGTCTGCGCGATTGAAGGTAATGGCCATCGCCTTGATCTTGGCAATGGTTGGGGTGGCCTGGTGGTCAGGCCCGAGCTAGAGCATGTCCAGCAAAGTTGCGGCGGCCACAACATTCTGTTGCGGCGTGACGAAGACATTGTGATCGCCGGCTTTAGTTTGGAGAATCTGCTGCTGGGCTACTCGCCCAGCTCTGCGCAGCTCGTTGTTGTGAGCCTCGCGATTAGCTTCCTCCTGTAGTTGCAGTCGGTGCGCCTCCTCCTGCTGCTCCTCTTGTAGTCGGCGCACCTCGGAGGGTGGTGTTGAAGCCATGAAGATCTCACGGGGAAGGAGGAAACTTGCTAGACTGGAGTCCAAACTGGCGTTCGAACCGTTATCCAACTTTGAGTCGGACTCCGAGTAGTTTATCAGAGTGAGAACGACCCCAACCTCTCTAGATCCAATCTGAAACGATGCTTGGCCGTGTCCAAACTGAATCATAGGAGATCGGGTTTGTTGTGCGAAGTGTAAATCCGCAACGTCGCCGAGTCCGTGTGGGAGATTGACGATCTCCCCCCTTCTCGGCCCAACCCGGGCTGGTTCAAGGCCTAGCGCAAGTCGGACGCTGAAGGAGAGAGTTGTCCCTACGCTTGGCGATGTGAAGGACTGCCGCAGTAAGTCGTGGAAGGAGATCGCAGCGTCCTGTGGGCCGACTGGCGCTACGTCGGTTGGCTCCTCGGCCGGCTGGATTAGATCTGTTCCGGCCAAGGTAAGGTTGCCGATCTGGTTGGCAACGAAATCGAGGCTTCCAAAAGAAATCTTGTCTCCAGGGGAGAACTTGTTGCCGTTGACTCTGCTTGTTGGATCCATCGGATTCGTTGATGAAGAATTCGCCGGGGCCCCTACCTGGCGCGACAACTGTCGATGCTCTGCACCGGCAATAAAACTATGGGGCTACTCGGCGAAGGTGAATTCGGTGGATTGCAGAGGAACACAGAGAAGGTTTATACTGGTTCAGGCCCTCGATGTGAGGTAATACCCTACGTCCATTTGAGGTGTTATTCCTCTGAGGTGTTGGATGATCGATGATCTTGTCTCTTGCCCTAAGGGGCGCCCTGTCTCCCTTTATATACTAGGGGACAGGGGTACATGATAAGGATCCCAGCCGGATACGACCAAGGGATATCCTTCTTAGAGATAGAGATCTATCCGACTAAGACTATGTTTCCTCGTTATACAAGGCAAAGCCTGCCGGGTGCTATCTTATCTCTAATTACATGGTTCGGCCCATCCTCTATCCGAGTGGCCCATATACTGGTAATGAGGTACCCGGGGCCCATGGCCTCCACAATTGGGGACCAAACCAAGACTTTAACTAAGTCTACTTCTACATCACCACGTCACTGTCACGCCCAGAAATTCACCAGAATTTCCAAAGCTAATTTGTGCAATAAATCCTCGTCCAGGAATCAGCCGAGGTACACAAATCGACAATTTGATAAATATAACCAAAACGAAATAACGATAAATACTTACAACAGAGGCACTTAGTCCTCACACAAAAAAAAACAGCAGCGGAACGGCAACTAGCGTAGCTTCAACTCCAAGCCACAGGCAGCTCAACTGGGGTATAAGCCAAACACCATCTTCTCCTCCACGCAAGGCTTCACTCTAAAGATTGCAACAATGCAAGACTGAGTACCACCCACCGTACTCAACAAGCCACACTAGGGAATGCAATATAATGCAACAGGATACCAAAGAAAAGGCATAATATGGCTTATTTGCATAAAACAGCATTTAAAACATTTGCATTCAAAATCATTAAAAATAGTATAGTTTAATTATTAATCAGTATTGAATCAACCACTGAACAGCACTCCAACGCAGTTCAGGCCCAAACCATAACTTCTCCCACCAGGAGCTATCAATATTCCCTCATTTATTTCCATTAATGAGTAGTGTGGGACTAATCACAGAAACATTGCTAGGCTCGCCCGTAACCGTGGGCACGGCTATTCGAATAGTTTTACTCTGGCCAGAGATGTACCAATTTACCCACAAGACATAACTCCACAACACATCACTGTGCCCCTCGATACCACCACGGTACCTCAACACATCAATGTGCGCCTAAGTACCACCACGGTACCTTGGAAAGGAATTGTGACAGGATCATTCATGTAACTCGCACAATAGGAGAGCCTCCCGCCGAACCTCCGGTCTCCGGTAGAGGTGATCAATGCCCTCCCCGCAAGACGGTCCGACGCCCGAAGCATGGCCTTATTGGCACTGCCATGTGTGGACTTATACCAGCCACAAACACGCCCTGGTGCCTCCTATTGAACTCGGCACACTTCAAACTCCTGCTAGCCCATACTAGCTTGTGGTTAGCACGAGTGTTGCTTCGCAACAAGTAGTCCGCGAACCGGTCCTTAACTGTCATGAGCACCGCTAGCAACAAACACAACCCTGGTGCTCACAACCCACCATTCAGTCAAGTTTTAGTTAACATAGTTAATTAATCAACCACGACTCACGGTCGTGAAAATATAGCCAGTATATATTAACTAATCAGAATGAATGAATAGTTTCCCATATAAAATGACACTACAGTTTCTAGGCATGGCTAAGCAAATCCTAAATAATCTAGCCAGATAAATATTTAAACATCTAGCTAGTCAGTATTATTCACCCAAGGTATCAAGGTATAGATAGCAATAACCAAAATAGCCATAAATATCAAGAAATATTGGCTATTAAGTAATTACCCGTAATAATGTCATTCTAAAGCATTTTATGCAATAACTTTAAAATAAAATAGCTTTTGCAAACGGGATCAACATGCTCAAGGAAATTGTCGTGTGACTTGCCTTGCAATCGCAAAAGTCTTCAAATACTCTTCCGAACTCTTCCGCAGACTCTGCAATCTTCCGAAACGACAATATACGTAACTACACGCAAAACAATAATAATCCTAAGAAACTCCAATAAACAATACATAAAAATACATAAACAAGTAAACTATGATTTTATATAAGTTTAGAAAGAAGAACGGGTCGAATCGGAGTTCGGATGGAAAAGATACGGCTTCCGGAATATTGAATTCGGAATAAATCCGAAAAGAATTGGAAAAGAATATTCTCGGGAATATTCTCTGGACCTTTCGGATTAAAAATAATTATTTTTAGATAAATGCGGAGATATGGGATCCATGATCAGTGACCAGGCGTATGGTGGACTGGTTCATGGATTTTAGAAATAGGAGGGGTGGATGGAATGTTGAGGTGGATAACATGTGGCCGAAGGGGATGAGTGGGCAACCGAAGCGGCAGCTGAGGTGGCTAGGCTGACATGGCTTTGACCGATTAAAAAAGGGTTAGACGGCCAAGGTGGCTCGGATCGACTTGGACTCTCGGACGATTGAGATTTATTAGGGCACTGTGCCTCGGGTCCCCTAGTCATGCACTGGGAGAAACGCCGGGCCCAGAGGTTCTCACCAAAGGAGAGTACTGCTGAGGATGTCCGACGATGTTTGATGACGGTGTCCCGTGGCATACAGAGCAACAAGGGAGACGGACCGGGGACAGCGTGGCCAAGACGAGCCGAGAGGGACGCGACGATGGCGACGGACTTCGGGTTCACCGGCGGCACTGAATCACAGAGACGGCGACAGATGACGGCTCGTCGGGCCGGGATGAACGGCAGATGGGGAGTAGAGCAGGGATGGGATGAGGTGGGTAGGCGATGGTGCGCTGCAGGCAACAGCAGGAATGGCGACGGCAAGGCGACGACACCGTGTGGCGGAAAAACGGCCTGAAGCGGTGCGCGGACCGGCGACGGAGCAACGACCCGGGTGACGCGACGGCGGACACGGCCAGGAGGGAGCGGGCGGGGGGACGCAGGCACAGACGACAGCGGGGGTAGCGGCGCTTGGCGAAAAACGACGAGGAGCAGGAGGCTGAGGCGACGAGGGGAGGCGCCGTTGGGCAACACAGCCGGAGGGAGGCTTAGATGCTGGCGACAACGAAGCAAAGGTGGGTGCCGACGAGATGGCCTTGTCGCTGGCGCGGCGACGAACCGCGGCGCACAGCAAGCAGATGAGGACGCGACGGGCGTCGCTGTAAACGGCGGCGACCGATGCCGGGGCGGGAGCAGAAGCGGTGCGAGGCAGACGGCGAGGCGGCGGACTCCAAGCGACGGCGGCAGATGGGGGAAGACAGAGGGCGCAGAGGCAAGCGACGTCGGCACTGGAGAGAACGGCGCACAGCGATAGACGACGACGACGGACGACTACCTGGCAACGGCGACGACGAACAGGAGGCAGAGGAGGATGGGCGACGATGCGATTGGAAAAGAGCGATGGCAGCGATGAACCAAGAAGGACGGCTTTCGGTCGAATGCTCACCGTGACGGGAGGAGGCGGCGTCCTAGGCAGCCGCGGGCGGCAGAGACGAAGACGGCGACGGCAGGTCTGGAGTTCACCAGCGGCGGGGGATCGAAGACGAGACGACCGGCGACAACAGGCAGAGGAGGAGGGAGGCGGGCTACGAGGATGCTCACCGGGAAGAGCATGACGGCGATGACGGCCTTGGGGCCTCCCAGCCGACAGCCGGCGTCGGAGGGACAGCGACGGTGGCAGATGAGAAAACAGGGGCGGCTCCGCAGGCGACGGCGCTAGGAGCGGAAGAGGCAGCGGCTCCGGCGGAGGCAGCAGAGGCAGGGCGGCGATGGCTGGGAGCAGCGCAGGGCGCCAGCGCGGCGGCAGGTGTAGACGGCGGCGCGGCACGACGGGGTGGTGGCGGCGCTCTGCCTCGGGGCGGCGGCAGCCTGGCGGCTCTGGACGCACGGGCAAACGGGGCGGCGGCAGCGCAGGACGAGGCGACGCGGCAAGGCGGGCTCGACGCGCGCGGAGGCTGGGGCAGGGGCGGCTAGGGCGCTGGGCGGCGCTTAGGCGCAGGGGCAGGCGGCCCGCCGCTATTTATGGGGAGGATTAGGGCACGGGTGGCGGTGGACTGGCTGGCGCGGCGGCCTGGGCGGCTCGGGGCAGGACAGCCCAAAGAGGAGAGAGGAATCCAGAGGAGGAAGAGGAAGAATAGGAGGGAGGAAAAGAAAGGAAAAGAAAGAAAGAAGGGGGAAAAGGAAAAACAGAAGAAAAGAAGAGAAAGGAGAAAAAGGAAGGGGTTTTTTTGGGAAAAGTTCCAAAATTTGGAAAATTGGAATTTAAGAATTCGCAGAATATTTCCGAATCAAAAATTGTAGAAATATTCGCACATTGAAATTATCGGGTACGAGGATATATATATATATTATATATATATATATATATATATATATATATATATATATATATAATATATAATATATATATATATATATATATATATATATAATATATATATATATATATATATATATATATATATATATATATATATATATATATATATATATATATATATATTGGAGATTGAAGGGTATTTGAACGAATTTAGAAAACAAAAGGTATATTTAGTGGGGTCCAAGAAACAGAATATTTTGTGGGATTCCGAGAATGGAGAATATTTTCCTGATGGAAATTTGGGGAGACAAATATCGAATTATCTATCAGGTTGGGAACTAGAGGAGATTTTCTGGGAACTAGGAAATGGAATATTCCGAATGAAATGTTTCGGGATTAGGGAATTGACGAGGGCGTTTTATTGGGACTGGAATTTGGAGAAATCTCACACAATTGGAGATTTGCATTTGTTTCGACGGAAAAGGAGTTTAAGGGAATATCTGGGATTTATCTCAAAGGGGAAATATAGATATTTCGAATACAAAGGATCTCGGATTGAAAAACCAAAAGAGTTCTAGGATTTCAAAATGAATAAATCCGGTAACTCCGAATTTAGGTTTTTCGAGGTAACTTTAGGGTTCTGGGAACGACACAAAACCCTAAAGGAAAAGGGAGTCAGAGTTTACGATGAACGGGGAGACTTCAAAGGACTGAATTAGAAACGACCCGAACAGGGGAAAGAAAAAGGAATTTATTTATATTTATTTAATTACTTTAGTGATCTTTATAGTATTGAAATTAATTCTGTAGCTCCGAAAAATCCAAGAAAATTTCAGAGAGTTTATTAAATCACGGGGAATTTACCAGAAGTAAATGCCACCACGAACACGAAGATTTAATATTGTAAAATACTCAAATGCTTAAAATACTCCGACAAAACCATGGAATATAAAAGCATCCAAGTATTTATTTAAAGATTTAAACTCGGGATTTTTAATATTGGAAATTTCAAAATTTTATTCAAACCCTTTTCTCAAACAAAAATTTTCTAGTGTATTCTTGTATTTCCATTTACCCACGATAATTTTTAATTACGACAATTTTCAGGGCGTTACAGTCACTTTTGGTCCATAGAAGGCAAGAGATGAAGTTCTGCACGTTTTGGATTCGGATTCGGGCCTCCTGACAGCATCAACTTCAAACGGACCTAGCCGCTGATCCAGAAGGACTCTCAGGGCCCATGAGTACTTGTTGGAAAGCTTATGGAGTCTACTTTCAGATGGTTTTGGTCCCACATCAAAATTCCTCCTGAGCTGTCCAGAATCGTCGAAACAAGACACATACCTCTTTTAGTCCGAGTCTGTTTTGGGCCTTGGGCCTTGTAATTGTGTCGTGGGCTAAGCCCAAGGGGTGTGCGCCCTAGGAATAACCCTAGGACATCCCAACTCCTATATATATAGTAGCCATTTGTTGTTTAAAGGTGGGTTTTGCTTAGATTTTCTGTCCTTGAACAGTTTCGCCATTTATCGGTTTGGGAGACCCCAACTCGAGAGTATAATCATTCATCTGCAATTGAGTTGCAATCTTTCTTGTTCTTGCTTGTGTTCTTCGATTTGCATGCAGGGATTGGCCTTCGTGGCGAGGTCAACCGGGCAGTGCATAGTTGATAACGAGAGGAGACATGGTGCTACGATTGCAGGGTTCGGGTCTTGGTGATCAGAAGCCAGATCGTGAGTGTCAATTCTCCACCAAATCGAGAGTTATCCTTACCTAACGGAAGATCAGGCACCCCGTTGCCATCAGCACAGGACCGCAAAGATGCTATTCGGGAGGAGATAACCAAGCTCCTTACAGCTAGGTTCATCAAAGAGGTCTACCACCTGGACTGGCTGACAAACCCAGTCTTGGTCCGAAAGAAAAATGGTAAATGGCACATGTGCATTGACTACACCGACTTAAACAAGGCATGCCCCAAAGACCCATTTGGTCTACCCAGAATAGATCAGGTGGTGGATTCAACTACGGGGTGCGAACTTCTCAGCTTTCTTGACTGTTACTCAGGATATCACCAGATCAGCTTAAAGGAGGAGGACTCCCGGGAGACTTCTTTCATTACACCATTTGGAGCATACTGCTAGGTCACTATGCCGTTCGGGTTGAAAAACGTTGGAGCAACGTATCAACGAGCAATTCAGCAGTGTTTACACACTCTACTCGGGCGCAACTTGGAGGCGTATGTTGATGACATGGTGATCAAAACAAAATCCAAGGAAGACCTCATCACCAACTTGGAAGAAACTTTCCAAAGCCTTTGGAGATTCAAGATGAAGTTGAATCTGGATACGTGCGCCTTCGATGTACCATCTGGAAAGCTTCTTGGCTTCATCGTATCACATCGAGGCATCGAGACCAATCCAGAGAAAATCAACGCTATCATAAACATGGCACCCCCAACTAGCCAGAAGGACATCCAAAAGCAGACAGGCTGCATGGCGGCACTTAGCCGATTCATCTCCCGACTTGGTGCACGGGTCATGCCCTTTTTCAAACTATTGAAGAAAGCGGACAATTTTCAATGGACACCAGAAGCCTAGCAAGCCTTCAAAGACTTCAAAAATTTTCTCCCATCACCACCTGTGTTGGGTTCACCCATGCCCCAGGAACCACTAATGTTATACCTGGCGGCAACCACTCAGGTAGTCAGCACTGTGCTGGTAGTTGAGCGAGCAGAGCCAAGTCGTATACAAAAAATACAAAGGCCAGTCTACTTCGTCAGCGACGTCCTAGCTGACTCCAAGATGAGATATCCTCAAGTCTAGAAGCTGTTATATGGCCTACTCATCACTGTTCGGAAGTTGGTACACTATTTTTAGTCGCATCAAGTACTATTGTCACATCGTATCCACTCGGGGATGTCCTACACAACCACGAGGCCACTGGTAGAATCACTAAATGGGCGTTCGAGTTGATGGGGTTTGACATGATCTTTCAGCCATGGACAGCAATCAAGTCTCAAGCTCTAGCCGACTTCGTGGCCAAGTGGCAGAAGTCTAGACGACTACAAACATGGACAAGCTAGAGTACTAGATGTTGTACTTCGACGGTTCTCTACGGATTGGTGGTGCAGGGGCTGGCGTCGTGCTGACGTCACCCACTGGCGAAAAACTGAAGTACGTTCTCTAGATTCACTTTCCGGCTTCTCTAGAGGCACTCATCCATGGGCTCCTCATTGCCATATCTCTCGGCATCCGCCGACTGGTCGTATGCGGGGACTCTCAACTCATGGTCAACCAAGTCATGAACGACTGGACATGAGTCAACAATAATACGGCGGCGTATTGTCAGGAGGTACAAAAACTGGAAAATAAATTCGATGGGCTGGAGATAACTCATGTATTACGACAGTACAATGAAGCTGCAGACGAATTGGTCAACATGGGATCCAAACGAGAAGTGGTCCCGACTGAGATTTTTGTCGAGCAACTATTAGAGCCATCCGTCAAGAAGAAACCAGTGCTCAAACAGTCAGGGACTGAACCTACCCCAGCAACCAATGATGTGCTAATCAGCTCTCAAGACTGGCAGACTACAATTTTCAAATTCCTGTTGGACGACGAACTCCCAGAAGATCGTAGCGAATCCGAGAGGATTAAACGTCGAAGTAAATGTTTTCTTCTGGTCGGAGAAGACCTTTACCGTCGGAGCACATCTGGAGTCCTCATGCACGGTGTCACACCTGAGGAGGGCAAGCAGATTCTGCAGTCAATCCACTCGGGTATTTGTGGCAACCACGCTGCATCTAGGACGTTAGTCAAAAAGGCATACAGGCAGGGTTTCTTCTGGCCAACTGCAATAGCAGACACTAAAGACATAGTTCGCACATGCGAGGAATGCCAATTCTATGCAAGGCAAACACATCTTCTAGCTCAAAAACTTCAAACAATTCCAATCTCTTGGCCCTTTGCAGTTTGAGGGCTTGACATGGTCGGGTCGTTCAAAAAAACGCCGGAGGGTTCACACAATTGTTCGTCGCAGTGGACAAATTCACAAAGTGGATCGAGGCAAAACCCGTTGCTACCATAACAGCGGCACGGGCAAAGGACTTCATCATGATTATTTTATACCGATTTGGAGTTCCTAACCGCATCATAACGGACAATGGTACTCAGTTCACTGGTGGTGTGTTTCAAGCTTTCTATGACAACTTTGGCATCAAGATCTGTTATGCTTCTGTGGCACACCCACGGAGTAATGGGCAGGTCGAACGTCTAATGGAATGGTCTTACAAGGTATCAAGGCTAGGGTATTCAACCGACTACAACCATATGCAGGGCGGTGGGTACAAGAACTCCCATCTGTTCTTTGGTCTCTAAGAACCACGGTTAGTCAAGCAACAGGGCAATCCCCTTTCTTCCTAGTCTATGGTGCTGAGGCTATGTTACCAACTGAGTTAGAGTTCGGCTCTCCACGAGTTTGGGCCCACTCAGAAGACAAATCAAACAAAGACCAACTAGTCGAACTCGATCAGTTGAATTAAGCAAGGGACATCACAACTGTCTAGTCGGCAAGGTATCTTCAAGGCCTATGTCGTTATTACAGTTGGAATGTTCGTGGCCGCACCTTTTTGGTGGGAGATCTCGTCGTGAGAAAAATACAAACCACCAAAGACAGGAATAAACTATCCCCTTTATGGGAAGGGCCGTTCATTATCGCTGAGGTAACATGTCCAGGCACCTACCGACTAAAGACTGAAGACGGTGCCCTAGTCAGCAACTCATGGAATATAGAACAGCTACGTCCTTTCTATACCTGAGTCTTGTATTTCCTCTATACATATGAATAAAGATTTTTTCTCTGACTCACTACATCTTTTGTCTCAACCGAGTAGTGAGTCCGGGGCTACATGTATTATGTGCCTTGTTAATAAAATCCGAGCTTGTTTTATCTAAGTCATGAAGTTCTACAACGACTATGCTAAGTTTGCCCAAGTATAGCTCTCAGTGGTGAATGGTTTTTCTTATGTTTCTCTCGATTTACTCGGCACAGACTACGTAGTCGGGTAAAGCTAATGACGACTCAGAATAAGCAAGTACTCTGTAGCACTTTATAAGATATTTAAACAAGCCTTTACAAAAGTTATATATGTTCATCAATGAGCACCGATTGCATAATTACTCTGTTATTACATCCCCAGATCCCTGGCTATTGCCTCCGCGGTCGGCCTCACCTGGCTGATTAGCTCCAGCGCCTCATCAGGAGTCATCCCCTCGGCAAAACCCTCACCAATGGCCTCAATGTCTACCCTACGGTAAATTATTTGGTCATGGCGAGAGCTTGGGCAACGCCGACAGCTACACGCTCATCCGAGTATTGCTTCAGGATACTCGGGGCTTCGCTTAGGTGTTCATGCACTTGGGTGATGGTATTGGAGCTGGTCCTAGGATAGTAAGGTTGCATGATGTCTAGGAGCCCTTTCACGGATTCGACAAGCACTTCCCGTGACTCCTTGATCATCTTAATCTCCTCGGTGAAGGCGCCAAACTAAATCTGGGCATTGGCTTTTGAAGCTGTTCAGATGCATCGACAAATATATTGGTCAACCAAGATAAGAAGTCGAAGCAACAAGTAGTCAGGTTAAGATCACAGTCAAGCAGGAGACTTACTGGCATAGTCGGTCTCCACCTTGGCTTTGGTCTTCTCCACTTCCTTCAGCTTTTTATCTTGTTTTTCTCTCTCCTTTGCCTAGGATTTCAGCTCGGCTTCGAGGGCTACAAATCAAAACAGTCAAGAACTCAAGATTGCAATCAAAACTCAACAAGGCAGTCAGGAATCAACAACACTGGAGAAATCTACTCGAGATTCACTCGGGAGGACAACACAGAAGACTTACTTCCGATCTTTTTAGCTTGGGCCTAGTTTTCATCCTTGAGCTTATCTATCGATCCCCTCAGCCATGTCTCCCTCTCTTGGCTAGTTCGCTCCAGGTCATCCTTGGCTACCTGGAGCTGGCGCAGTTGTTGGAGTTGGGGGGCGAGCTCAGTTAGGATCTTATTATCTTCTCTGAGCGATGGACGATCTTCTGCTCAGAACAAACCGGGGGATATTAGAGACAAACGGCAGAATACCAAATCAACGGAAATTGTCAAGAACCTAACTGATGAGGACATCACTAGCTTGGATATGACCATAGCTACCTTATGTATTCATCAACTAAAGGTGCATGCTTTCTACTTAAGATTTACGTATTATATATTTGAACAGCCGTTACTACACCATGAGTTTTGTGTGTTCTCGTTTGTAGAGATACTTGCTTGTATGAAGGGAAAGAGCGCAAGGAACGCATGGATGATCAAAGAAGTTGATTGGGGACCAAACCAATACCTTACCCAAGTCTACTCCTACATCACCACGTCACTTTTGGTCCATAGAAGGCAAGAGATGAAGTTCTGCACGTTTTGGATTCGGATTCAGGCCTCCTGACAACATCAAATTCAAATGGACCTAGCCGCTGATCCAGAAGGACTCTCGGGGCCCAGGAGTACTTGTTGGAAAGCTTATGGAGTCTACTTTTAGATGGTTTTGGTCCCACATCAAAATTCCTCTTGAGCTGTCTGGAATCGTCGAAACAAGACACATAACTCTTCCAGTCCGAATCTGTTTTGGACCTTGGGCCTTGTATTTGTGTAGTGGGCTAAACACATGAGGAGTGCACCCCTCACAAGGCAAATCCTAACCCTAGGACATCCTAACTCATATATATTCAGTAGCCACCGCCGTTTAGAGGTGGGTTTTGCTTAGATTAATCTGTCTTTGAACAGTTTCGCTATTTATCGGTTTGTGAGACCCCAACTTCGAGAGTATAATCATTCATCTGCAAGTTGAGTTGCAATCTTCCTTGTTCTTGCTTGTGTTCTTCAATTCGCATGCAGGGATTAGCCTTCATGGCGAGGTCAACCGGGCAGCGCACGGTTGATAACGAGAGGAGATGTGGTGATGTGATTGCAGGGTTCGGGTCTTGGTGATCAGAAGCCGGATCGTGAGTATCAATTCTCCACCAAATCGAGAGTTATCCTTACCTAATGGAAGATCGGGCACCCCGTTGCCATCACTAACATGGCGAGATTCGCTACATACCTGGACTCCCTTGGACGCAGAGATTGCAGCATGCATGAGATTTTTGTGCTCCCTCAATGCTGCTTGCTAGTCGTGCTCATAGCTCTCTGCAACTCCCTCGGGGGTGACCCAATAAAAAGTCCTTGGGAAGTTGTGCGGAGGGGCTTTGAGCTTGGGGAGATCTCCTTCATCAGAAGACGACGATATTGCCGGTGATTGGGTCTTGGCCCTGAGTTCGGCAGCTGTAGGATCTTCGGTGATCTGCTCGGGGGCTGGAGCAGCAACTTCAACATTCGCTCCCTGGTCAACCGGCACTGGTAATTCTACTGTCAAAACTACTTCAGCTTCAGTAGTTGGGGTAGCCTCTGGCTCGGCAGGTGAAATTGTTGGCTCTGGCTTGGCTGGGATGGGCTCGGTGGCAGGAGCTGCTGGCGTAGTCCCCTTGGGATCTATGTCAACTAGCTTCCTGCACAATATGCCAAATATCAATACATTTACCATATCATTCAAGATTCTCAGAAGATTGAAGATAATCTTTATTACCTCTTGGAAGTCTTGAATTTCCACTGAGGAGCTCCAGGAGATGTCGGCGAGGGGCTTGATAGCTTGCTCGGTGGTGGAGAGCTGCCAGCTGTCGGGCTAGTTGGTGCGGCAGTTAGCGGTGGAGATTTGGCCCCAGTCGGTTCTGTTCCCAATGCGGTTGACTGGGGGGTCGAGGCGCTTAGTGGTGCTGGCCTTGGGATGGTGACGCCGTCTTGGGCTTGGCGGCCTGGGAGCTAAACTAGTAGGGTCCTTGATCTTCAGTCTCCCTGGCGTTGCACTCGGTGTGCTTGTTTTCTTCTTGCCCGGGTCTTCAATTGGCTTCTTCCCAGTCCTCTTGCAGCTAGGTTGGGCAGCACAAGGGCTGGCTTGGCGTTTCTTCGTTTTGGTGGCCGGCTGATTTTGGGAGTCACTATCAAACTCCACACAGTCCTACAAGTATTTCGACGACATACATCATGCATTACAGAACAATCCAAAAGAGAAATCCACAAACATTCATCACAGAAGGATAACAATTCAATGTTAGTCTTTCATGATTACCTGTGGCCGAGGCCTGCTCTGGCTATAGGGCTTGGGTGCGCGTTCTTCGTCCTCAGTCTCCACTACCCCATGGACGAAGAAGCCAAGCAGGGTATCAGTAACCTTGTTCTTGTCGGCTATGTCTGGGTATTGACGACTGGGTCATCCTTTGCCCTGGTAATCCCAACCAAAATGGCTCCTGCCTTCAATGGCCTAGTTCGGCGGTTGAGGAAGCATCTTGCCACCTAGGATTAGTCAGCCCTATGCTCTTCAGAGGTCTATCTTTTTCCATCAGATGGTATACTTGCCCCATTTCCTCATAGGTTGGCACGAACGACCAGGATGGCAAGACAGTTGGTGGAGAGCCAGAAAAAGGGGGCAGAGAGGGCTCAAGGTTTGAGCAGTAAAACCACTCTTTGTGCTAGCCCTTGAGAGAGGTTTTCAAAGGAACATTGAGATAAGTTTTCTTCATCTCATTCCTAAGTTGGAGACCCACCCCCCAATGGTTTGGATTTTGTTCTTGGACGGCTGGGGCTTGATGTGGAAAAGGTAGCGAAAAAGATTGAAATGGGGCCTAACCCCTAGAAAAGCTTCGCACAGAGTGACGAAGATGGAGATGTGAAAGATAGAGTTGGGATTCAAATTCACTAACTCTATTTGATAAAAAGATAGAAGTTGGTGAAGGAAATCCGAAGAAGGGAGGGCAAGACCACGATCAAAGAACGAGGTGAAGACGACGGTCTCACCGGATTTGGGCACCGGCATGGATTCCCCTTCCGCAGTGCGCCAGTGAATGACGTCTTGCTGCTGTAGCAACAATCGCTTCTCCAATAGCTTCAGCTTCAATGGGCTGCAGTCCGACATTGGCTAGACTCTGGCGGTCATCTCAGGGATCTCAAATGGGGCTTTTGGCATCGTCGGAGGTGAAAAGATTTGGGGGAACAATTTGCGGAGGCTATGAATGGATGCGGCGAAGCAGAATCAGGCGAGTCTCTAGCGGGATTAAAGAAAAAGCCTCAAAGAAATAAAATTAAAAGGACAAGGGAATTAATTAAATAAGTGAAATGCAAAATAATAATTTATCATGGCTGGGAATATTTTTCCTATATTCTCCTTGCCAAAATACACTAACAGGATTTTTATGGGAACTTTTAGAGCACTAGAAGTAATTTTAATAATTCAAAACAAATTATCGAAATTAAAATCCTCCTGGAATACCTTTTTCTTTTCTTTTCTTTCCCTTTCTCTTTTTTCTTTTCCTTTTCTTCCCGCCAGGCCGCCGGCCCAGCGCTGTTCCTCGGCCTGCCACAGACCGCATGTGCCCTCCCCTTGGGCCCCGCCTGCCAATCGCCCGTGCTGTGCACCTCTCCTCTCCCTCACTCTGCAACATGGGCCCCACCCGTTAGCCCGTCAGTCTGTGCCTCCTCTTTTTTCCCCCACGCCACTGACTGCGCCTCCATTCGCCTGCGCTATTCTCCTCACCACTCCCGCTGACATGTGGGACTGAGGCCCCACATGTCAGTTTCGTCCCGAACCTTCAGCCAAATTAGCCAGAGGGGAGCGAGCCGCCTCGCCCGTTCGATCCGCGCCCATTGCCGCCCCCTCGCGCCTCGGCCCTTAATTCAAACGCCATGGACGAGGTCCCCGCACCACTCCCCCACTTCTTCACCTTCTTCACGCACGCCCGTGGGCGAATTTTGTAGATCCCACCATCATCGCTGCCCCACGTTCTCGTGAAATTCGGCCAACCTGGCCATGAACTCCCACAACAGAGTACATAAAAACCCTCCCCGTGCTCTGCCCTCGCTTTCCCCTCATTTGCCCCCACTTGTCGAGCCCTCTAACCCCCTCCGTGCCGAGCTCCTGAACTACCGTTGTGCTTTGCCATCTCCAGCCGAGCACCACCACCGCTGTAACCACCGTAGCCCACGTCTCTCGGCACCGTCGCCTTCACCGCACTTTGGGGCATCTAGGCCGCCATCCCCTCAAGCTCCATCGCCGCTGGGAGCCCGATCCCCTCGTCGCCCTCGTCGGTAAGCCCTTCCGTCGGCCTTCAGCTGTGCCTCCCCGTCAATCCTCTTGGCCATTTTGGCCCTAATCTCTTCCTACATCTTCTCCTGGACCCCTTGACCCCGTCCGTGCCTCCGTTGCCACGTTGCACCGCCGGGGCGCCATCGCAGCTGTCTTCCCAAACCCCGCCGCCGGTTTTCCCCTCTGCTCGCCGCTGTTCACCATTCTCTGGTCGCCACAAGCCGTTGGTGAGCACTCCTTGGCCTTCCCCGACTCCTCCGCCGCTCGTCGATGCCCTCCACCGCACCGGACGGTCGCTGGCAGCGACCATCGTGCCACGCACACCGATGGGGCTTGGTCCTGACTTGATCTGAGCCGTCCGATCTGCCTCGGAAGATCGGGACCGCTCACGCGCCGTGCCCGCACTCGGTGGACCATGTCCACCATGTGCCGCCCTCCCCGCACCACTGACCGGTAGGGCCCGCATGTTGGCGTCGGTCCCCCATGGTCCGTTGGTGCAGTAATCCTAATAATTACATAATAAATCGATTAACAATTAGTTTTGCATAAGAAAATCACTATAAAACTTCAAAAATCCATAACTAATTCATACGAGCTCTGATCAATTCCTTTCAAATTTCATTAAATCCAAAAAATGCAAAGAATCCATTAAAAATACTTTTAGCCCTAGTTTCATTGCCCACATGTACTTTTTTAATTGTTTGTGCTTTGTTTGCTATAGAATTCGACGCAGTCGACCCTCCAGTTTATTATGAAGTCGTTGCCAAGTTCGCTGAGCCGAAGCAAGGCAAGTTACATCATTTCCTCGATCATATCATACCCATTTATTGCAAAAGTTTTGTTTTAAATTATTAAACATGCATTGTTTCATTATTTCATGTGGGAAGGTTGACCTATATAAATGCAATTTTAATTACTCTGACTTAATAATATTACACCTTTGTAGCTAGTTAATAATATGGCTAGAGGCTGTTGTTAGGATGCTTAGCCCTGCTTTGAAACCATTAGCTCACATGGGAATTTAAATACTCTTATTTAGATTCATTGTTCGACGCTATGTCGGGAAATGGAACTTTGGAGATGATGATATTAAATTACTAAAATTTGACCTAAATGGTGGGCTGTGGGTGCATGGTTTTGCTAGTCGCACCCATGGCACTTAAGGACCAGTTCATGGGAACGGCTGGGCTTGTAGCGTACATACCACAAGCCAACGTAGGCAACGGCTGGGCTTGTAGCGTCTTTTTTCCCTCTCCTAGGCACCGTTGGTGAGAATGGGCGTGATGGAGTTGGGTCGGCTTAGGGATGGGTCGATCGGCTTCCAGATCCATTGTGGTGCAAGGGGGGTAGCCTGGCCGATATGGCGTGTCCTGTCGGTAGGTGCAACCTCAGCGTGGTGTGGATGGTTAGGGAGAGGTTGCATGAACGGTCCTGTCACAGCTTCTCGCGAGGTGTCGTGGTGACACACCAGCACACGGGAACGTGTGTGGGGTTGTGTCTTGTGGGTACAGTTGTACACCTCTGGCCAGAGTAAATCTATTCAAATAGCCACGCCCGTGGTCATGGGCATTTTGGTCAAGACTCACCGTGATTAGTCTCACTATAATAAATTGACATTAAAATTTGCTATAGTGTTAGGATGGATGGTTGGGCCTGGTTAACGTGGTGTAACGTTGATCAGTGGAGTATTAATATTGTTAATTAATCAACCTTTTCACTGTTTGCGAACTACTATTATTTACAAATGTTTTTATGCAAATAAACCCTTAGTCTATCTTTGTCTCCCTGCATTGTGCATAATTGCGGGTGTGACTTGTTGAGTACTGTAGGTGGTACTCAGTCTTGTTCCCTTTTCCCCCTCTCAGTGGTGGAGTACCTGTCCGACGAGGATCATCTGGAGGACTCAGCTGGATCTGCCGTCAAGACGCCTATGGATTGGAAGCCTCCGCTTGGCTAGTTGTATATAGGTGTTATTTATCTTTACCGCTGCATTTATGTAAGACAATTTTATTCTGTTTGTAAGACGCACTCTATATGGCAACTTGGTATTGTGTACCTTGGCTTTCCTGAACAGGGATTTAATACACAGAAATGTTCAGAATTCTGGTTACAAATTTCTGGGCGTTACACTCGTGCGATGGCAAAGAGGACCAGCTCTCCAGAACAGGTGGAGGATTGCTGGTGAAAGGAGGGAGAGAGGGTTCCAGATTCAAACAGTAGAACCACTCTCGATGCCACCCCGATGGTTTGGATTTAGGATTTGGATGGCTAGGGCTTAATATGGAAGAGGTATATGAAGAAATTGAAGTGGGGCTTAACCCCTAGAAAAGCTTCACAAAGAGTGGCAAAGATACAAAGATGAAGAATGGAGTTGGGATTAAGGTTCACCAATTCGATCTGGTAGAAAGCAAGGAGGTGGCAGAGAAAATCCGAGGATGGAACAACCAAACCGCGATCAAAGAACGAAGTGAAAACCACGGTTTCACCTGGGTTTGGAGTAGGGACGGACTCACCCTCAGCTGGACGCTAGTTGATGATCTCTTGCTGTTGAAGAATCATTCTCTTCTCTAAAAGTCACAGCTTCACCGTGCCGCAATCCGACACCGACCAAACTTCCAAAGACATATCGGGGATCTCGAAGGGGGCCCTCGGCATTGCTAGAGAAGAGGAATTGGTTGGAGAAGCTCTAGGGCACTGGGAATCATGCTGGGAGGCAGATCTCAGTGGGTCTCAAGCCAGGAGCGCGAGTAGCAGTGAACCCAAGCAAGGAGGAGGTGCAAAATTTGGGCACGGTTTTTGGAAGATGAAGGGATTCGGCGCATTGGGGGAGAAAGAGGAATCTTTTCTCTCTCCCGCTGCTTTATAAGGCCTGCACTGGGTTAGTGGGATTGGGCCGACTAGCTCGGTAATGGGCTATAAGATATGAGTTTCTAAATAGCGTGTCCTATTGGGCCGACTGCTGGCTGTGTTAAAATCACAGTACATATGCTATTTTACAGAAACCAATCAGAATAATCAGGTATGCTTCATGTTAAGCCTAATTGCTAGACACATGTGTTCAGATATCTGAATTATTCGACAGGTATTGAGGAAATATCCATATAAGGATCAATGGCTGGTCTCCATTAAAATTGGGGGTGCAGGTATCTCTCAAGTACACCTCACCACATATTGGGTAAAAATCTATGAAGTGGTACTTGGCTTACAAGCTTAGCCAAAATTGCCTTGAGCAAAAATATCTCCAGCTGACACGATGCTAAAGAGTCTAATTTCTAAGAAATATACCACTCAGGAAGGACTTAAAGGTTAAAGATCTTTGACTTTATGTTTTGTTCTTTCACAATTAAGCACAAAGTCGGGGGCTACACCTAATAGGTGCGCCTACTCGGTGCACGCTATTCATATTTTTCTATGAAGCCCTTGATAGTCTCATTGCCAGCTGATATGAAGTGGGACTTGGAGAAGAGGTACTCGGACAATGCGTACTCGGGAGCAAGGCACTCGGGAAATCTTCACCAAGGAGGATGAGCACTCAGCACCAGCTGTGACTCAACTATGAAGGTCTTAGTGGCTACTGTGGAGGCCATGGGCCCCGGGTACCTCATGAAGAGCTTTCTGGCGTCGATTCTCATCATCCAGAAGCTTTCTTGCTCAGTTCCACACCCCAACCATGCTAAGGGCACCGTTCGACATCCCCACCATGCCGCCTAGAGCATGGCCGGCGTCGGATTGCTATGCGACAAAACTCGCCCTTCTGGAGAAGAAGAAAAACCTCCAACCGAAAGAGATCATCAACTGGCGTCCCGCCGTCAGTGAGTCGATTCCCTCTCCAGGTCCCCATGAAACCGTGGTCTTTGCTTCTTTTTTTGATAGCGGTCTCGCTCTTCCTTCTTCCGATTTCCTCTGTGGGCTCCTTGATTATTACGAGATTGAGCTCTACCACCTTAACCCCAACTCCATTCTCCACATCTCGATCTTTGTCACTCTCCGCGAAGCCTTTCTGGGGATCGATCTCCATTTCAACCTCTTCCATTTTCTGTTTCATGTCAAGCTGCATCCCTCCAAATCCAAAATCCA
The DNA here is from genome assembly GCA_003991445.1 of Oryza meyeriana var. granulata. Classification (NCBI taxonomy): domain Eukaryota; kingdom Viridiplantae; phylum Streptophyta; class Magnoliopsida; order Poales; family Poaceae; genus Oryza; species Oryza meyeriana. The sequence goes on from RYFJ01003593.1 coordinate 27,345, forward strand.
GGTGATAGGGGGAGTAGGCCTTCAGCTCCGTAATTAGATGAAGAAGGCCTACTTACATGGTCCCCTAAAGACCTCACTGAAAGGGTGGCATCAGGAGTGGTTTTACTGCTCCAATCTCAAGCCCTCCTTACCGCCCTTCACTAGAAATCCCCCTGCAGTGCTGGAGAGCTGGACTGCCATACCATCGCAAGTTGAGATGGTTTAGGTGCAATTGCTGCTGTAGAAGATCGATGCACTGAAGAACACAGGGCTGACCAGATCTTGGGTGGCTAGGACCTTCCAAAACAGGCGGATTCGACCCCTGAAGGCTAGGAGTCATTGTGGAGGCCATGGGCCCTGGGTACCTTATGACAAGCATATGGGCCACTCGAATAGAGGATGGGCCTAGCCTTGTAATTAGAGTGTGGAGGCCATGGCCCCGGGCGCCTCATCACTAGTATATGGGCCACTCGGATAGAGTATGGGCCAAATCATGTAATTAGAGATAAGATAGCACCCGGCAGACTTTACCTTGAGCAATAAGGAACAGCAGTCTTAGTCGGATAGGTTTCTATCTCTAAGAAGGAAATCACTTGGCCGTATCCGGCTGGGATCCTTATCATGTACCCCTGCCCCCCAGTATATAAGGGGAGGCAGGGTGCCCCTCAAAGGGCGACGGGATCATTGATCGACAAACATCTCAGAGGAATTACACCACAACTGGACGTAGGGTATTACCTCACCTCGAGGGCCTGAACCAGTATAAAATCTCTTTGTGTTCCTCTGTAGTCCACCGAGTTTCCCCTAGCCGAGTAGCCCTATAGTTCTATTGCCGGTGTAAAACATCGACAGTTGACGCGCCAGGTAGGGGCTCCGGCAAGTTTTACATCTACAAGCTCGATGGATCCAGCAACCAAGATCGACGACGACAAGTTCTCTCCTGGAGACGTTATTTCATTCGGAAGCCTCGATTTCATCGCCGACCAGATTGGCAACCTTACCTTGGCCGAAGTAGATCCAATCCAGCCGGTCGAGGAACCAGCCGACGTTGCGCCAGTCGGCCCATAGGACGCCGCCATCTCCTTCAGCAATCTACTACGGCAGTCCTTCACTTTGCTGAGTATGGGGACAACTCTCTCCTTCGGTGTCCGACTTGCGCTAGGCCTCGAGCCAGCTCGGGTTGGGCCGAGAAGGGGAGAGATCATCAATCTCTCACACGGACTCGGCGACGCTGTGGATCTACATCCCGCACCACAGACCCGATCTCCTGCAATTCAGTTTGGACACAGCCAAGCGCCGTTTCAGATTGGATCTAGAGAGGTTGGGGTCGTTCTCACTCCGATAAACTACTCGAAGTCTGACTCCAAGTCGGATAAGGGTTCGAACGCTAGTTTGGACTCCAGTCTGGCGAGTCTCTTCCTTCCCCGTGAGATCTTCATGGCTTCAACACCACCATCCAAGGTGCGCCGACTAAGAAGAGAAATAGGAGGAGGCACGCCGACTGCGACAGGAGGAGGAGGCTGACCGCGAGGCTCGCAATGATGAGCTACGCAAAGCTGGGCAAACAGCTCAGCAGCAGATTCTGCAGACTAAAGTCGGCGATCATGACATTTTTGTCATGCCACAACAGAATGTTGTGGCCGCCGCAACCTTGCTGGACATGCTTCAGCTCGGGCCTGATCACCAGGCCACCCCAACTATCGCCAAGATCAAGGCAATGATCATGGCTGCCACCTGCCAGCAACATCAATAGCAGTCGGGCGACACTGTGGTACCGACTAACTGGTCGGGATCTCCAGCAGCAAGCTCATCCACGTCTACACGGCGTTGGGCGGCCGGCTCAAGTCAGCCATGCGAGGAGTCTAGACAAACCACACTCGGCAATGACAACCGACGGTGTCTCCAGTATGATCGCCGGCCTAATCAAGACCTCCGAGAGCGCCTACAACATGACCTTCGCCACACTATCAACGTCCGGTACCACGAACGACACGAAGACTAGCGCCACGGACTGGAGGACGAAAACGAGCGCTTCGGTCTCCATCACTAGTGGTTCAACCGCCGTGGTCAAAGCCCGAGCCCTCACGAAGACAAAGGTATCCCAGCTTTCCCTTAGGAGCTACAGGACGTCCACTGGCCGATTGGTTTTAAACCCACAGGGATTGAAAAATATGATGGCAAAACAAATCCCGAGTCCTGGCTCACCGTATATACCGTAGCAGTTTGAGCCGCTAGGGGCAACAACAAAGCCATGGCCAACTACCTCCCAGTCGTGCTAGCCGACTCGGCGAGGACATGGCTGACTGGGCTCCCGAGGTGGTCGATCGGTTCCTGGGGAGAACTCAGGGAGTGGTTCATCGCCAACTTCCAAGGGACCTACGAGAGGCCATCTTCTGAGCACGATCTGTATCAACTACACTAGAAGAAGAATGAGTCTCTACGTGATTTTATCAAGAGGTCATCCGAGAAGCGCAACAAGATCCCAATGATCCGCGACGAGGATGTCATCGCCGCCTTCCGCAAGGGAGTAAAGGACGCCCCGTTCATCGCGAAGTTCACTCGGAAGCCACCACCCACTGTCCGGGCTCTTTTCGACATGACCAACAAATACGCTGACTCGGCTGAAGCGGTCGCAGAGGCCCTCGACGAGAAGAAGGAGTCCCGACAGAAAGACCAGAAGATGAAAGCCGACAACGAGCCGTCTCAAAACAAGTCTGGCAACCGCAAGCGGAAGTCGGACAACGAGGTGGCAAACATGGAGCACACTCGGTCACGGCCCCAGTGGAATAATAACTACCAGAAAGTCATGAGCGGGCCATGCCCCTTCCACCCCAAGGGCAAGCACGTGTCCAAAGATTGCTACATGCTTAAGAAGTTTGCCTCCGAGCAGGCTTCATCATCTAGCGCCGACAAGGACAAAGAAAAGCCAGATCAGGGTCCGGCCGACGATTTCCAAGATCCTCAGGCCGAGCTCAACCATATTTTCAGAGGGCCATCCACGTACGAGTCCAAGCGCAAACAGAAGCTATCAGCACTTGATATCAACACGGTCTCTACGACGGACACCCCCCAGTACCTGCGCTGGTCAGAGATGGCCATTACCTTCAATCGCGCAGATCATCCAGATCGGGTTTCTCACCCGGGACGTTATCCACTCGTCCTGGACCCGGTCGTCAGAAACATCAGGCTAAAGAAAACCCTCATCGACGGAGGTAGCGTGCTCAACATCCTATTCGCCAAGACTTTGGACGAGATAAAAATCCCTCGTTTAGAACTATGGCCGTGTACTATGCCCTTCCACGGGATAATTCTCGGCCTATCATCAACTCCACTCGGGCAGATCACATTGCCAGTAACCTTTGGCACACGGGATAACTTCCGCACGGAAAACATCTGCTTCAAGGTTGCCGACTTCGAGGCCGCGTACCACACGATACTCGGACGACCGGCACTTGCTAAATTTATGGCGATACCGCACTATACATATATGGTGCTCAAGATGCCTGGGCCAGCAGGAGTCCTCTCCCTTCGCAGCGACGTCAAGCAAGCCTTCACCTGCGACAAGGAGAGTTGCGAATTGGCTTAGTTACAAGAGGCGGCAGTCGGGCGTAACATCATTCGGCAAGCCGCCACAACTGAAGTTGAGCAAGATCTAGTTTCGGTAGAAAAGGCGCTGAAGTCGGGAATTTCAGCGGACTCTGACACGAAGAAGATCCCCCTGGACCCTTCCGACTCCTCCCAGACAGCCCTAGTCGGGACCGGACGTGACCCCAAATAGGAAGACGCGCTCGTCACCTTCCTCCAAGCTAACAAGGATATCTTCGCGTGGAAACCGTCCGACATGCCGGGCATACCAAGGGAGGTGATCGAGCACGCCCTCAACATGAAGATAGACGACAAGCCAGTCAAGCAACGGCTGCGCCGCTTCTCTCAAGACCGTAAGGATGCTATCCGGGAGGAGATCACCAAGCTCCTCGCAGCCGGGTTCATCAAGGAGGTCTATCACCCGGACTGGCTGGCAAACCCAGTTCTGGTCCGGAAGAAAAACGGTAAATGGCGCATGTGCGTTGACTACACCGATCTCAACAAGGCATGCCCCAAGGACCCATTTGGTCTTCCTAGGATAGATCAGGTGGTTGATTCCACGGCTGGGTGTGACCTACTCAGCTTTCTCGACTGCTACTCGGGATACCATCAAATCAGCCTGAGGGAGGAAGACTGCTTAAAGACATCTTTCATCACGCCGTTTGGAGCATACTTCTATATCACAATGCCGTTCGGTTTGAAGAATGCTGGAGCAACCTATCAACGGGCAATTCAGCGGTGTCTACACACTCAGATTGGGCGCAACGTGGAAGCCTACGTCGACGACGTGGTGATCAAGACCAAGTCCAAAGAAGATCTCATCGCTGACCTAGAAGAAACCTTCCAAAATCTTCGACGATTCAAGATGAAGTTGAACCCGGAAAAGTGCGACTTCGGTGTGCCATCCGGCAAGTTACTCGTCTTCATCGTCTCGCATCGAGGCATCGAGGCCAACCCGGAGAAAGTCAACGCAATAATGAACATGGCTCCCCCGACTAACTAGAAAGACGTCCAGAAGTTGACAGGTTGCATGGCGGCACTCAGCCAATTTATTTCCTGACTGGGCGAACGGGGTATGCCCTTTTTCAAGCTATTGAAGAAAGCCGACGACTTCCAGTGGACTCCCAAAGCCTAGCAAGCCTTCGAAGACTTCAAGAAATTTCTCACATCACCCCCCGTGTTGGCATCACCCATGCCCCAAGAACAACTAATGCTATATCTGGCGGCAACCACTCAGGTAGTCAGCACAGTACTAGTGGTCGAGCGATCTGAACAGGGTCACATCCAGAAAATTCAACGGCCAGTTTACTTTGTTAGCGAGGTCCTTGCCGACTCGAAGATAAGATATCCGCAGGTCCAGAAGCTGTTATATGGCCTACTCATCACAGCCCGGAAGCTGGTGCACTATTTCCGAGCACATCAAGTCATGGTGGTCACGTCGTTTCCACTCGGGGATGTCCTTCATAATCGTGAGGCCACCGGCCGAATCGCTAAATGCGCACTCAAGTTGATGGCGTTCGATATCACGTTTCAGCCACAGACAGCAATTAAATCACAAGCTCTAGCTGACTTCATGGCCGAGTGGACCGAGGTTCAACTGCCCACATCAACAGCGAAGATAGAGTATTGGACAATGTACTTCGACGGTTCTCTACGGATCGGTGGTGCCAGGGTTGGAGTCATATTGACATCCCCCACCGGCGAAAAACTTAAGTACGTTCTACAAATCCACTTCCCGGCTTCCCACAACGTCGCCGAGTACGAGGCTCTTATCCACGGGCTCCGCATCGCTAGATTACTCGGCATTCGTCGACTGGTTGTGCACGGGGACTCTCAACTCGTGGTGAACCAAGTCATGAAGGACTGGACATGCCTCGACGATACAATGGCGGCATACTGTCAGGAGGTCCGCAAGCTGGAGAATAAGTTCAACGGGCTGGAGATAACACATGTCCTACGATAATACAACGACGCGGCAGAGGAACTGGCAAATATGGGATCCAAGCGAGAGGCAGTCTCGACAGGGATCTTTGTCGAGCAACTTATGGAGCCATCAGTCAAGAAGAAACCGGCACTGGAGCAGTCGGGAGGCGAACCTACCACGGCAACAAGCGAGGTACTGCACACATGTCAAGACTGGCAGACTCCTGTCATCAAATTCCTCCTAGACGATGAACTCCCAGACGATCGCAGTCAAGCCGAGCAAGTCAAACATTGAAGCAAGAGCTTCCTGCTAGTCGGAGAAGACCTATACCGGAGAAGTGCATCTGGTGTCCTCATGCGCTGTGTCACCACCGAGGAGGGCAAGCAGATTCTGCAGTCGATCCACTCGGGCATATGTGGCAACCATGCCGCATCCAGGACGTTAGTCGGAAAGGCTTACTGACAGGGATTTTTCTACCCAACAGCAGTAACATACGCCAAGGACATTGTTCGCAAGTGCGAGGGTTGCTAGTTCTACACAAGACAAACAAATCTCCTAGCCCAAGAACTCCAAACTATCCCTATTTCTTGGCCATTCACAGTATGGGGGCTCGACATGGTCGGGCCCTTCAAGAAAGCGCCAGGAGGGTTCACACATCTATTCATTGCAGTTGACAAGTTCACCAAGTGGATTGAGGCCAAACCCGTTGCAACTATAACAGCGGCACGAGCAAAGGACTTCATCATGAGTATACTATACCGATTCAGGGTCCCGAACCGCATCATCATCGACAACGGTACTCAGTTCATGGGCAGCGTATTCCAAGACTTCTGTGAAGATTTCGGCATCAAGATCTGCTATGCATTTGTGGCACACCCGCGAAGCAACGGGTAGGTCGAACGAGCCAACGGTATGGTCTTACAGGGCATCAAGGCCAGGATATTTAACCGACTACAACCATACATGGGCCAGTGAGTACAAGAACTCCCATCCGTTCTCTAGTCTCTCAGAACCACGGTTAGTCGGGCAACAGGACAATCCCCTTTCTTTCTGGTCTACGGTGCTGAGGCCATGCTACCGACAGAGTTACAGTTCGGCTCTCCACGAGTCCGGGCTTACTCAGAAGACGTCTCAAACAATACCCAATTGGTCGAGCTAGATCAGTTGGAAGAAGCAAGGAACATCGCAACAATCCAGTCGGCAAGGTATCTTCAAGGCCTGCGTCGCTACCACAATCGCAATGTCCGTGGCCACGCCTTTTTGGTCGGGGATCTCATCTTGAGAAAAATACAAACCACCAAAAACAGGCACAAATTATCCCCACTTTGGGAAGGGCCGTTCATTATAGCCGAGGTCACGCGGCTAGGCGCCTACCGATTAAAGACCGAAGACGGTGTCCTCATCAGCAACTCATGGAATATAGAACAACTACGTCCTTTCTATACCTGAGCTTTATACTTTCTCATGTGTACAGTTTCTCTGACTCACTACGCTGCTTGTATCAACCGAGTAGTGAGTCGGGGGCTGCATGTATTATATGTGTTTTGTCAATAATATACGAGCCTGTCTTACTCCAGTTATGAAGCCTTACTACGACTATCACGTTTGCTTGAGTACACTTTCTTACAGTGAATGATTTTATTAAGTTCCGACAGACTAACTCGGCGTAGACTACACATTCGAGTAAAGCTAATGACAACTGAGTAGTAATTCAAAGCCTGGCAGCATTGCACATATATTTACACATGTTTTCCACAAAAGTTTATACATATCGACTACATGATATGCTGCTCTTACAGACCCAGGTCATGAGTGATTATCTCAGCAGTCGGCCTCGCCTGGGCTATCAGCTCCAGCACCTCCTCAGGCGTCGTCTCCTCGGCAAACCCCTCCCCGATGGCTTCAATGTCTGCCCTTGGGTAGATTGATTTGGTCATCACCAGGGTCCGGGCCACGCCGGCAATGACATGCTCATCTGAGTACCTCTTCAAGGCACTCGGTGCATCCTCAAGACGCGCCTCCAATTGGGGGATTCGGTTGCAGCTGGCTCCCACTGGGTAGGGATCCATCAGATCAAGAAATTCTTTCACGGACCCGACGAGGGCCTCCCGTGATTCCCTGATAACCCTTATCTCCTCTGTATATGCCCGATATTGGGCCTGGACATTGGCTCTGAAGTCTGCCCGAGTCCACCGACAAGCACACTTGTTAGGCACGGCTGTAGATGGAATGATTAAAGGATTGGCTAAGATCATTGTCAAGACGAAGACTTACTCACGTAGTCGGCCTCCCACTCGGCCACGATCTTCTCTAGTCCAGCTTTTTCTTTGCCAAGCTTGATGGTGGCCTCTTTTAACTCGGCCTTTTCCCGTTTGAGCTCGGCGTTGGCCTTTGTCAGGTCGGCCTTGTCCTTTTCAAGCTCGGACTTGGCTTCCTTGGTCTCCTTCAGCTGCGCTTCCCTCTCTGTTCGGGTCTTCAACTCGGCTTCGAGGGCTGCATGACAGATTTGTCAAGAGCTCAACCTTGTAGCCAAGACACAACGGGGCAGTCGGGAACAACACAACTGGAGAAATACATCAAGGCTTCAATCAGGAGGATGCATTCAGGGGACTTACCTCTAATCTTCCCGGCTTGGGCCCAAGTTTCATCCCTGAGCTGGGTGACTGCATCCTTCAGCCAAGCTTCCCTCCCCGCATGGCACTTCTCCATCTCAGCCTTCGACACCCGGAGCTGCTCTAATTCCATGAGATGGGGGGCCATTTCGATTAGGATCTAGGTCATCTCCTCATTACGATCAACAAGCTTCTGCTCAGGGAGAGAACAAAGCCAAGAACGGAGTCAGACGTCAGAATAGGAAGACCACCAGGACTCCACCACAAGAATTATACCCGAAACCCCTGGGACCCGGTAATGGTGGCACGAAGCAAGCCTTCGTGTTCCCTCTTCGCCGCAGCCTCATTGAGCTTGAACCTCTTCACGGTTCCATCAGGCGCTGTCCAGGTGAACGTCCGGGGGAACTTATGCGGAGGAGCTTCAACCCGGGGAAGGCTCGGGATCTCCGGCGGCGACGGCGATGACGACGACGATGACCATGATGGCGACGGGGTCCTGGCCCCCACGTCGGCGTCCCCTGTGGCCTCGGGGGTTGACTCGGCGGCTCCGGCAACGGCCTTGGCAGCGGGCGTCGACTCAGGGGCTGGGGCAGCAACCTCAGTAACCGCCCCTTGGCTGGGCGGCACCAGCGGCCCCGCAGTTGGGACCACCTCAGTCTTCGTGACTAGGATGGCCACCGGCTTAGCGGGTGTGCTCGCGGGCATCGGCTCGGCTGGAGTGGGTTCTTCAAGGGGAACAGTTGGAGCGGTCTCCTTGAGATCGATATCGGCACGCTTCCTGCATGGCAGAACAGACATAAAAATACTATTGCAATAGACAAGAATCTTAGAAGATCCAGAGCAGCTTACCTCTTGGAGGACTTGAGTTTCCCGTCGGGCGATCCGGGTGCCGGCGGAGCGCTACGCTCGGTTGTCAGCCTAGTCGGCAAAGCAATCGGCGGCGGCGTGGCAACTGGAGGTGGCCCCATTGGTGGCGTGGCCGACTCGGGTGCCCGTGTGCTTGGCGGCGCCTGCTCGGACCGTGTACTCGGCGGTACTTTTGCTGAGCTTAGCAATGTCGAGCTCGGCCGTACTAGTCCCAACCTGGGACTTGATCGCCTGGGTGCCACGGCGGCGGTGTCCTTTATCTTTAGACTTCCTACCACGGCACACGGCGTCATGGCCCCCTCGCCCTGATATAGAACAGGCTTTTTCCCCGCTCTCTTGGAGTCGGGTTGGGCGGCAGGGGGGCTCCTCGGCCTCTTCTTCGATTTAACGGCTGACAACGGGTGGGAGTCCTCGTCGAACTCCTCACACCACTACAGATGATTCAACAACATATATCACATAATGCTAGGCAATCACAGATACAAGTCCACAGGCATTCAGCACTGAAGAAAGACAAAGGTTACCTTGGAGCGAGGCCGAAGGTAGCTATATGCTACGATGCGGCGCTTATCGTCTTCGGTCTCGATCACCCCCTCGGAGAAGTAACCAAACAGGGTCTCGGTCACCTTGAACTTGTCGGCCGACTCGTGGCTTACTCGGTCAGGATCATATTTTCCCTGAAAATCCCAGCTGAACGCGCTCCTCAGCTTCAGCGGCTGGATGCGCCGAGTCAGGAAACGTCGGGCCACCCAAGGCCCGGTCAGGCTAGCTTCCTTAAGCTTATACAATTTCGCCAACAATTGATGTACTTGGCCCATCTCCTCAAAGGTCGGGTCCGATGACCAGTTTGGAGAAACTACCGGTGGCAAGCCGGTGAATGGACGCAGGGAAGGTGTCAGATCTACGCAATAGAACCACTCCTTGTGCCAGCCTTTCAAGGAAGACTTTAAGGGGAGATCAAGAGATGTTTTCTTCCCGTCACTCCTCAACTGGAGACCAGCCCCCCCAATCACATTGATATTATTCTTGGAGGGCTGGGGTTTGATGTGGAACAGATGCCTAAAGAAATTAAAATGGGGCTCCACACCCAAAAAGCACTCACAGAGAGTAACAAATATGGAGATTTGAAGAATTGAGTTGGGATCCAAATTCACCAACTCCAACCCATAGAAGTCTAGGATGCGGCGGAAGAACACAGAATAGGGGAGGCACAAACCCTGATCGAAAAAAGAAGCAAAAACTACTGTTTCGCCAGATTGGGGATTTGGGACCAACTCACCCTTAGCCGACCGCCAACGGATCACCTCCTGACTGGGCAACTTCAATTGACTCTCCAGTAGCTTCAGTTTCATTGAGCCGCAATTCGAAGTCGGCCAGGCATTCCTCAGCGCACCCACAGGATCCGAAGCTTTCGACATGGTTGGGGTGGGAGAGATTTGAGGGAAAACGATTGGGGGCTTGGAATAGACGAAGAGGATGGGAATCACCCGAGTTCGAGCAGGGAACAGCAGCAACAGCTAACCCTAGCCGAGCAGGAGGCGAAAAGTTGGGCGCGGAGGCGAAAGACGAAGCGATTGGCTAATTTGGGGAAGATGAAGGAATCTTTCTCTCTCCCCGCTTTTTATAGAGCCGATACCGACTAATGGGCTTGGGCCACACAGTTGGTACTAGGCCACCAAGACATGAGTTCCTACAGTAGCATGCTCCATGTGGGCCGCCTGCAGGCTGAGTTGAAATTATAGCGCTGGTGCTACTAACAAGAGCCGATGAGGTAATAGATATGCTTCATGAGAGCCTTATTACTAAAGATATATGTTTGGGTATTTGCTTTATCCACCAGGTCTCAAGGATATATCCCTACATGGATCACAAGCTGGTCTTCATTAAAATTGGGGACGCAGGTATCTTTCTCAAGCACACCTGACCACGTCGTGGATTTATTTTCATAAAGTGGTATTCGGCCTACATGTGTGGCCATCAGTTGCCATGAGCAACATTATTCCAGCCGATATGACGCTAAAGAGTCTAACTTTCGAGTAGTGCACTACTCGAGAGAGACTATAAATTTCTCATTCCCGCTGACATGATGCGGAGGAGTCTAACTTCTGGGTGGGACGCCACTCAGGAAAGACTATAAACCCCCTTTCCAGCTGACATGAAGCTGAAGAGTCTCATATACGAGTAGCATCCTACTCGGCAAGACTATAAATACACATTCCGACTGACACGAAGTCAAAGAGTCCTATATACAAGTAGCATCCTACTCGGCAAGACTATAAAGTTTATTCCGGTTGACATGATACCGAAGAGTCTCATATACTAGTAGTATACAACTCGGGAAAGACTATCAGGTTAAAGATCTTTGACTTTATGTTTAATTGTCTTCACAATTAAGCACAAAGTCGGGGGCTACACCTAATTAGGTGCGCCTATTCTATGCACACTATTCATACATCTACATGAAGCCCTTCATCGCCTCGCTGCCAGCTGACATGAAGAAGGTCTCGGGAAAAGAAGCACTCAAACAAAAGAGTACTCGGGAGCAATGCACTCGAGAAGGCTTCACCGTGGAGGATGAGCACTCGGCATCAGCTGTGACTCAACTATGAAGGTCTCAGGGGCTACTGTGGAGGCCATGGGCCCCGGGTACCTCATCACAAGCATATGGGCCACTCAGATATAGGATGGGCCGAGTCTTATAGTTAGAGATATAGGAGCACCCGGCAGGCTTTGCCTTGTATAATAAGGAATATATAGTCTAGATCGGGTAAGATATATCTCTAAGAAGGAAATCCTTTGGTCGTACTCGCTGGGTCCTGACTCCTACCATGTACCCCTCTCCCCCAGTATATAAGGGGAGGCAGGGCGCCCCATGAGGGCAGATGATCATTGATCGACACAACTCCTCAGAGCAATAACACCACAACTAGACATAGAGTATTACCTCACATCGAGGGCCTGAACCAGTATAAATCTCTTTGCGTTCCTCTGCAATCCATGAGTTTTCCCTCGCCGGGTAGCCAATAGTTATATTGCCGGTTGTAAAACATCGACAGTACCCAGGCCCATGGCCCCATAGTAGCCCTGAGACCTTCGATAGTTGAGGTCACAGCTGATGCCAAGTGCTCATCCTCCACGGTGAAGATTGCCCGAGTGCATTGCTCCCCGAGTATCTTTGTCCGAGTGCCTCTTCTTTCCCGAGTCCTGCTTCATGTCAGCTAGCAGCGAGGCTATGAAGGGCTTCGTGTAGATGTATGAATAGTGTGCGCTGAATAGGCGCACCTATTAGGTGTAGCCCCTGACTTTGTGCTTAATTGCGAAAACAATTAAACATAAAGTCAAAGATCTTTAACCCTATAGTCTTTCCCGAGTAGTACACTACTGGTATATGAGACTCTTCGGTATCATGTCAACCATAATATGATTTATAGGTCTTTGCCGAGTTAGGATGCTATCTCATATATGAACTCTTCACTTCATGTTAGCTGGAAAGGTGTTTATAGTCTTCCCGAGTGGCGTCCCACTCGGAAGTTAGACTCCTCAGCATCATGTCACTGGAAAGAATATTTATAGTCTCTCCCCGAGTATGCACTACTTAGAAGTTAGACTCTTCAGCATCATGTCACTAGAATAATATTGCTCATGGCAACTGTTGGCTAAGCATGTAGGCCGGTACCACTTTATGAAATTAAAATCCATTTGTGTCGAGAGATACCTGCATCCCAATTTTGATGAAGACCAGCTTGTGATCCTTATAAGGATATATCCTCAATAACCTGGCGGATAAAACAATACCCAAACACATGCGTTCAGCACAATTAGGCCATTCATAAAGCATACTGTTTACCTTCATCGGTGCCCCCCCATGTTGGTAGCACCAGCACTGCGATTTTAACACAGCCAGCGAGCGGCCCATATTGAGCGTGCTACGTAGAAAACGCATATCTTGGCGGCCAATCCCAATACCGACTGTGTAGGCCCAGGCGCGAGATGAATCAGAAATAGCTCTATAAAAGGCTGAAGAAGAGAAAGAGAGAGAAAAGATTCCCTCATCTCTCCAATCCTCGCATCGTTGTCTTCCAGTTCTTCCAGATTATTCCACGCCGAAATTTCGCCTCCCGCTTCGCTAGGTTTGCCATTGCTCGCTCTTCCCCACTGAAACTCGGCGATCCTCTCCTCCTCATCCATTCCAAGCCCCCAACGCCTTTTCCCAGCCAAATCTTCCTCACCCCCAGCCATGCCGAGAGCGTCGAGATCCAGAGTGACTGATGAGCGTGGCCGACTTTAGATTGCGGTCAATCCAAGCTAGAGACGGTTGTGTCGATGTTTTTACACCGGCAATATATTATGGGCTACTCGGGTAAGGAAAATCCAATGGATTGCAAAGGAACACAAGGAGATTTTATATGGTTCAGGCCCCTCGATGAGAGGCTTAATACCCTACGTCCAGTTGTGGTGGTATTCCTTTGAGGATGTGTGTTGATCAATTGATCCCGTGTGTTTTTCTACCCGCAGGGCCAGCCTGCCTCCCCTTATATACTGCTGGTGGCAGGGTGTACAAGGTAGGAATACCAGCCGGATTATGCCAAGGGATTCCTTCTAGATATACATCTTACCCAGCTAAGATTATATATTCCTCTATTGTACAAGGCAAATCTACCGTGTACTATATCTCTACTACAAGACTCGCCATCCTCTATCCAAAGTGGCCGCAATATGCTTAGTGATAGGTACACTGGGCCCCAATGGCCTCCACAGTAGCCCCTGAGACCTTCATAGTTGATACAAACTGATGACCCGAGTGCTCATCCCCACGGTGAAGATTACCCAGTGCATTGCTCTTGAGTACTCTTTGTCCGAGTGCGTCTCTTTCCCGAGTCCGCTCAGTTCTAGCTTGGCAGCGAGGCTATGAAGCTCTTGTAGTATGTATGATAATTGCGCCGAATAGGACACACCTATTAGTGTAGTCCCACCAACTTTGCTACCTTAATTTGAAGACAATTAAACCATACAGCAAAGATCGTAACCTTGTTGTCTTTCCGAGTAGATTGCTACTTGGTACATGAGGACTCTTGGTATCATGTCAACCGAATTATGATTTATAGTCTCTGCCGAGTAGCAGCCACTCTATATAGGACTCTTCAGCTCATGTCAGCGAATAAGGGGTATAGTCTTTCCCGAGTGGCGTCCCCACTCAGAATTAGACTCTCCTCAGCGTCATGTTAGCTGGAAAAGATATTTATAGTCTCTCCTGATATTGTACTACTCAGAAGTTAGACTCATTCAGCGTCGTCGTCACTGAATATGTTGCTCATGGCAACTGGTGGCCAAAGCTCCTGTAGGCCGAGTACCACTTAGGAAAAATAAAATCATTGCCATGGTCAGTGTACTCGAGAAAAAATAAACCGGCATTCCCCCAATTTTAATTGAAGACTAGGGCTTGTGATCCTTAGTAAGATATATCCTCGATATTGGTGGAAAAACAGATACCCAAACACATGTGTTTAGCAATTAGCCTTCATGAAGCATATCTGTTTACCTCATCGGTTCCTGTTGGTAGCACGCACTGCAATTTTAACCTAGCCTACGACGGCCCATATTGGAGCTGCTACGTAGAAATCAGATCTGGTGGCCAGATGTCGATTTGCAGCCCAACCATTTAGAGCACAGGCTCTAAAAGGTTGAGGGAGAGAGAAAAAAGAATTCCTCATCTTCCCCACCGCGAGCAATGTTTCGTCTTCCCAACTCCGTGTCCGAAATTTCGCTTCCAACTCCGCTAGGGTTCCCATTGCTTGATCCCCCCCACCGAAGCTCAAGTGATTCTGCATCCACGTCGATTCCAAGCCCCCGACTTTATCCCCCCAAATCTCCTTTTCCCCTAGCCATGCGAAGGTTCTAGATGTTGTTGGCTGTCAGCGATGTGGCGATCTAGGACTACAGCCGGGGCAAAGCTGGAGGGTGAGAAGTCGTGCGGCTGCAGAGCCGCACCATTATCACTGGCGGCCGGCCGAGGGTGAGTCAGTCCTAAACTCCAAATCTGGTGAAACGTTGTTAATGCCTTTCTTGACCCCAGGGTTACGTTAACTCCCTTCTACCGAGTTTCCTTCCCGCCGATCTTCATCTAAATTAATGCTTCACCGGATGGATTGACGTGAGAATACTCGGACACCAACTCGATCCAAATCCTCAATTATTTCCAGCCAATCTCGAGAAGTGCTACTTAGGTTAAGACCCCACAACCTCAAACTCTCCCATTGCAGCACTTCAGTCCACATAAAAGCCCCAACCCTCCAAAATAAAGGTCAGGTGAATTGCGGGCGGCCTCCATTTTAAGAAGTGAGATTGAATAAGAATATAAACAAGTCTGCAAAGGTTAAGCACAAGAGGTGGTCTTTCATTGATCATGAAAATGGGTGCCCCTGGACCCTGCATTCCACCAGCACGCCAACCAAAATGATCCTCGCAAAATGAGCTGTCATTGGTAACCAACTCGAAAGAGATAGCGGCCATGCAAAAATCAGTAAGCAACCCAGCATGGTTGAAGTTACACACAGGAAGACACAAAGAGAACAAACACACCACTAGACTGGCCCTAGCAGTCCAAGCGTTTCCTAGCCCGGCACGTTCACCACTGAAGTGAGAAGCGAGCTTTCTGCTTGGGACTATCAAGGAAGGGATAATCTCTTCCGATCGATAGAGAAAGCCGAGAGGTGATCAGCCACAAGAGTTGACTTGAGATCTTGTTCACCTATTCTCCAATGGGGTGGTACGAGACCGAGGCACGGCACATGCATCGCGGGCCGTAACCTGAACCGCCCCGTCCGAGGTACATTCTTGTTTCTCTTTGTAATGAAAGCTTGTAGACAATATCGAATTGCCAGCATTGTGTGATGATTTAGTGAATGCTCGTAGTGGTCAAGAGTTTGATGACGACCCCGTCCATTGTCACGCAGCACCGAAAGCAGCAAGAAACCAGAAGAAGCAGGGCCGAGAGCCATCCCTGTCTCACAGCCACCAGACCCACAAAACTCCGAGAGAAAAGAGGAAGAAATCACACAGAGACAAAACACCCTCCGGCG